>JAQZBX010034151.1:6120-16527 GCA_029593785.1 Cabassous unicinctus
AAAAAAAAAAAAAAAAAAAGATATTATGAACAATTATGTACCAAAAAATTAGATAACCTAGATGAAATGTACAAATTCCTAAAAGCCAAACTACCTACACTGACTCAGGAAGAAACAGAAGATCTCAACAGACCAATAACAAGTAAAGAGAGTGAACCAGTAATCAAAAACCTCTCAACGACAAAAAGCCCAGATCAGATGGTCAGATGGTTCCATGGGTGAATTTTACCAAACATGCCAAGAAGAGTTAACATCAATCCTGCTCAAACTCTTTTAAAAATATTGAAACACAGGGAACACTTCCTAACTCATTTTATGAGGCCAACATCACTCAATACCAAATCCATAAAGATATTACAAGAAAAGGAAATTATAGTCAATATCCCTTATGAGTATACATGCAACAATATACTAACAAACTGAATCCAACAGCACATTAAAAGAATTATATGCCATGATCAAGTAGAATTTATCCCACAAGGGTGGTTAAATATTAAAAAATCAATTAACATCATACACATTAATAGAAAGGGTAAAAACCACAGTACCATATATGATGCAGAAAAGATATTTGACAAAATCCAGCACCATCTTCTTCATAAAAATACTCAGAAAATTATGAATAGAAGGAAACTTCCTCAATAGGATAAAGAGCATAAATGAAAAATCCATGCTAACATCACACTCAAAGGTGAGAGATTGAAAGCCTGTCAAGAACAAGACAAGGATACCCACTGTCATGACTGTTATTTAACATTTTACTGGAAGTTCTAACCAGAACAATTAGGCAAGTAAAAGAAACAAAAGGCATCCAAATTGGAAAGGAAGAAGTAAAATTTTCCCTATTTACAGATGACATACTCCTAGATGTAGAAAATTCCAATTAAAAAAAAAAAGGTACTGAAGCTAAAAATGAATTCAGCAAATATTAATATGCAAAAATCAATGGTGTTTCTATATACTAATAATGACATCTGAAAGGGAAATCAAGAAAAATATTCCATTTATAAAAGCAACTAAAGAATAAAATACCTAGGAATATATTTAACCAAGGATGTAAAAGACTTGTACACAGAAAACTACCACTGCTGAAAGAAATTAAAGAAGACAAATTTAGGACTTTTCAAGTTCAGGAATTGGAAGACTAAATATTATTAAGTTGTCAATTCTACCCAAAGCAACTTAAAGATTCAATGCTGAGAGTGGATGTGGCTAAAGCAGTTGAGTACCCGCCTCCCATACAGGAGGGCCTGGATTTGGTTCCTGGTACCTCCTAAAGAAAAAATAGACAGACAAGCAAAAACAACGAGCAGACAACAAGCACAAAGAACAAGCAAAAAAGAAAAACAATGAGCAAATGGGGTGTGTGTGTGTAAGGGAATTAAAAAAAAAAAAAAAAAGATTCATTGCTATCCAAATAAAAATTCAGACTTTTTCATAGAAATGGAAAAGTCAATGATTAAATTCATACAGGGGAGTAGGTGTGGCTCAAATGGTTGAGTGCCTGCTCCCCCACATGGAAAGTCCTGGGTTCAGTTCTTGGTGCCTCCTGGAAACAGAAAAACAACAAGGAAACAAACTAAAAAAATAAGTTAGGGGAGCCAATGTGGCTCAGCGGTTGAGTGCCAGCTTCCCACATACGAGGTCCAGGGTTAAATCTCCAGCCCTGGTACCTCAAAAAAACAACAACAACAAATAAATAAAAATAAAAAATCCATATGGAATGGCCTAGGGCCCAAATAGCTAAAACATCTTGAAAAAGAGTAACAAAGTTGGAAGAGTCACACTTCCCAAGTTCAAAGCTTATTACACAAGGGCAGACATACAGACCGGTGGAAAAGAATTGAGGGTTCAGAAATAAACCCACACATCTATGACCAATTGCTTTTGACACCAAAATAGGAAATCCCTGCTGCATACCTTACAAAATCAAACGTAATTGCACTACCTTGGTAGACTTACTAGAATTACTGAATTAATAAGGCTTTCTGTGACATAACACAGATTCAGTAAGTTGTATGTATCATTAGTGTTGCATTCTGAATGAATATCCTTCTGTGAGTCTGGCCTTTCCTCCTGTTGGCTGGCACTACTGTGCTGAACAACTTACACAAAGAAGAACTGCCTGATCATGGCTGAAAACTATGGCAATACTGTAGCAACCCTGACATTTTACATTCACAAAATAAGAAATAGGACTTTTTACTAGCTGTTTCTTTTTATGTATTTTCTCTTCCTCTTCCAAAGATGGATGTGGACAATCTCTAGCCAACCGATCCCTGAAGTAAACAACTCATAGGCATCTTGATAACTCTTGAAAGCCCAGCCCTTACTGCCAATTGATTTTTGACAAGGGTGCCAAGTCCACTCAATGGGGAAAGAATAGTCTTTTCAACAAATGGTGCTGGGAAAACTGTATATCCACATGCAAAAGAATGAAAGAAGAGTCCTACCTTACATGATAAACAAAAGGTAACTCAAAATGGATCAATGACCTAATTACAAGAAGTAAATTTATAAAACAGAAGTTAACATAGGGAAATATATTCAGGATCTGGTATCAGGCAATGGATACTTAAACTTTACTCCAAAAGCACTAGTGATAAAAAAAAATTACATAAATTGAACTTCATCAAAATTAAATAATTTTGTGCATCAAGGGACATTATAAAAAATGTGAAAAGACAACTTACAGAATGGGAGAAAATATGTGGAAACCATATGTATCTACTAAAAGTTTAATATCCAGAATATATAGGGAACAGAAAAAAGACAACCCAATTTAAAAAATGGTCTAAGAATTTGAATAGGTATTGCTCCAAAGGAAATATACAAATTGCCAATAAGCACATAAAAAGATGCTCAACATCCTGAGCCATTAGGAAAATTCCATCAATAGATGAATGCATAAATAAAATGTGGTAGATACATGTAATGGAATATTATTCAGCTGTAAAATGAATGAAGTTCTTATAAATGCTACAATGCGGATGGTCCTTGAAGACATCATGTTGAATGAAATAAGTCAGAAACAAAAGGACAGATACTAAATGATTCCACTTATATTTATGAAATAACCATAACATGAAAATTCACAGAGGAAAAAAAGTAGAGTACAGGTTACGAGGGTCAGGGGAAAAGGGGAATGGAGTTAATATATACAGTGTGTATTTTGTTTGGAATGAAAGAAAAGTTTTGGAATAGATGGTAGTGATGGTAGCACAATATTGTACATGTGATCAATACCAGTGAATTAAATGCTTGTATGGCTGAGAAGGGAAATTTTATGCTGTATATATGTTAGCACAATTTTAAAAAGAGACAAACTAAAGAGACATAGACAATTGAATGTAATAACACAGTCCTAGATTGGATCTCATAATATGAGAAAATGTCTAAAAGGACATAATTGGGACAAATGAAAAAAAAAAAAATGGAATGTGGCCTGTATGCTTTTTATCAATGTTAAATTTCTTGAACTTGATAATTGTACTTAAGGTGGTTATCTAAGTAAGTGTCCTTGGTCTTAGGAAATAAACATGGACATGTTAAGTATTGGAGGAACAAGATATATGCAATCTACTCTCAAATGCTGAAAAAGAGGTAGCTAGCTAGCATGACATAACAAATGTGGCAAAATGCCAATAGCTGGTAAATCTGGGTGTCTGTGGGTATACATATGGGTATGTATTGTTTCTGTGTTAGTTTTGCAGTTTTCTTGGGAGTTTGAAAATATTTCAAAATAAAAAAATTGAAAGAAAGAGAAGGTAGGAGAGAATCAGAGATAAGTATACTCAAGAGATCTAGCTGTACTTTTGTCTCTGGTTGCTCTTATGATTATCTCCTGCAAGCCTCACAATAATTCCCATACATACACCTGAAATTTGTTAGAGTAGCTTTCTCTTCCTTGCCTAATGCAGCCTTAATCCAATCTCTATCATTCAATTTCTTGTTTTTGTTTTGTATTTTGTTCTTTTATTTTTCTCCTGGGCTGTGGAGCACTGCTAGTAAATCCACATAATTGTATAACTGTGTCGTCTTGTCCAACAAATTCCTTCTAACCATCCTTAGGTGGTCCTTTAATGCTCAATAGTCTTACTCGTTTCTATATGACTACCTGTCCTGAATCTGTCAAATTTTTCAAACTGACCTTCAACTCCCAAACCTATCCCCAATACTCCCACCTCACCCTCAGCAAATGACTTTACCACTAAAATGAGACCAAGATTTATTACTCCCAGGCTCCCTTAAATTTCTATTCTTTCCAATTCAAAATTTGTTTTGTTTTAATTTTTCACCAATTTTTTTGCCCCTATTTTACTAGAACATTTAATCCTGCTCCTAATGTTATTAAACTTTCTAATCTTTTAGTAACTTTGAATTCTTTTACTTTAATTAAAAATTGTGAAATATTTCAAACAGATAATAAAAATCATAAATACCCTTGTATCAACCATTTTTATTGACTCTTAAGATTACGCCATAGTGCTTCATTTACCAATATTATAAAGTGTAATTTTTAAAAATCAAGCTGTTTTTCCTTTAATTTTATTGACAAAGTCCAGTTGGAATTTATGTTAATGCAATTGAATTTCTAATTCAGTTGAATTTTTCTACATCAAGTATTTCAACAGAATAATAGCCCTTTATCCTTACAAACACACAGAAGTTGTTATTTGTCTTAACATGGTTTCTTTAGGATTCAATTTATAACACTAACTAAACATCATTAGCAAACCAATTTTAGCCTAATTTTTTCCAAGATGAATTTTTGTTTTGACTGTATTAAGTTTATCAGTATACATTAACATATTTTTATGTGATTTTTGAAGTTTTCTATTAAACTTATTTGGGTGCTCAGAAGTGTCAGTTAAAGTAATCATTCTTTAAGCCAATTAATTATCTTTATTTATTTTTTTAAAAGATTTATTTATTTTATTTATTTATCCCCTCCTTGCTGCGTGTCTTCTCTGTGTCTGCTTATCTCTGCCTTGCTGTGAGGTCTTGCCGCATCAACCCACGGCTCCCCACGCGAGCCGGCCTGCCCTCACAAGGAGGCCCTGGGAATCGAACCCGGGGCCTCTCATATGGTAAACGGGTGCGCTATCCATTGCGCCACACCCGCTTCCTGCCGTGAGGTTGCTGCATCAGCCCACCGCACTGCTCAGGCCGGGGTGCCCTCACAAGGAGGCCTCGGGACGCGAACCCGGGCCTCCCATATGGTAAACGGGGGCTCTATCCACTGAGCCACACCCGCTTCCCCCAATTAATTATCTTTAAACAAACCTACAAAATTAGAATCTTACATACAGACACAGACACAGTTTAAATCCTCTTTTAGCTCCTAAACTCTTGATAGTCAATAAAAGACAGGGGTGTTTTGATCCATTTCTTCATATAAAGCTTTAAATAGGCAAGGCTATAGTGGCTGAGATTCTATCAGAGAGTTGGGAAGCCATGTGTGATTAAGAGTAGATAAGACTCTGGAGCCAGACCACCTGACTTTGAATCTGGGATCTGCCACTTTCTAGTTATGTAACCTTGGGAAAATTATCTAAATGCTCTGTGCCTCAAATTCCTCAGCTGTAAGACAGGGATGATATTAACAGTTCCTACACATCATTAATTTGCTGTGAGGATTAAATAAGTAAATATATGTAAAGGTCTAACAACAGTGCTGGCACATAGTGAATACTGTTTAAGTCTTTGTCATTATCATTAGACTCACCATTTTGAAAACATACTTTAATGTGACATTAAGACCTACAGGCAAAACTGAGTTTCTCCTATGCCAAACTGAAAATGTGCTTGAATTCCAGGGTTTTCAGGTAAACTTTTTTTTTTTTAATTAGAGAAGTTATAGGATTACAGAAAAATCATGCTGAAAGTACAGTTTCCATGTACCTCCCTCACACACAAAGCCCTATTATTAACACTGCATTAGTGTGGTACTTTTGTTACAATTGATAAAACATTATTTTATTTTTCGCCCTATTATTAACACTGCATTAGTGTGGTACTTTTGTTACAATTGATAAAACACTATTTTATTTTATTTTTCTTCTTCTTATTTTTTGATTTAATAAAGCTTTATTTTTCAAAATGTACAGTTGGTTGGACCTATTTATGCATCTTCACCAGCAACTGGGGCATCTCCACCCTTGGTGTTTCTGGTATAAATTACTTGAGCTCTGTGTTTTGAAACCAGCTTGATAAGTCCTTTACTAAGCAGCTCCTGAAGGGCTGCCCTGGCCAGGGAACCATGAATCTTCAGTCTCTCAGAGATCACAGCAGGAGTTATAAGCTTGTAGTTGGGAACTTCCTTACAGAGTTTGTCATAAGTGGCTTTGTCAAACAAGACTAGGTTATTGAGCTTGTCTCGAACTATTCCTTTGGACCACTTCTTCTTTTTGGCCTTGCCTCCAGATTTGTTCACTGGGTCTTTCTTGGCTGACTTTCCGGCAACTTTCTTCTTCTTGTCGTCCTTGGGCGGCATAGTAAAGCTCAGGGAACAGCTGCAATGACTCAAAACATTATTTTAAATATACTATTAACTGTAGTCCATAGTTTATGTAAGGTGTAACATTTGTCTTGTACAGTTCTATGGTTTTTTAAAAAATTTTACTTTGGTAACATATATACAACCTAAAATTTTCCATTTTAACCACTTTCAAATATATAATTCGGTAATGTTAATTACATTCACAATATTGTGCTACTATCACCACTAACCATTACCAAAACTTCCATCAATACAAACAGAAACTTTGTACCAATTAAGCATTACCTCTCCATTCCCTACCCCAACCCTAGACCTGGCAACCTATACCCTAGTTTCTGACTCTTATGTATTTGCATATTCTAATTATTTCATGTAAGTGAGATCATACAATATTTGCTGTCATTTGTGATTGTAGTGCACCACCACTACACAAACTCAGCAAGTGTTTCCAGAATATCTTATTTTAAAGATTTCATTTAAAACTCTGAATATTTTATCTCAAGTAATTTATTTTGGTAGTTTTATGCAGAACAAATAATGTTCTTCTAAAAATTTCTCTTCAAGAATTCAACTAGTACTATTAACTGTGCACATGTACTAATGTCTATCAATTCATCAATCTGCAATGAAAAACATCTGATTTAACAGCCATCTGGTTTAGTGCTGTTTCTATAGCATCTATTTTGTTAACATGTCCACAAGCAGAATTAGTCAAAAGTGGCACCTTTCCTTTACTTCACTGATCTCAAACATAATTTTGACCATTTCTATGTGGGATGGTAAAAAGAACAATCCTGTAACTGTCTAGTTCTATGTTTTTTTGGTTTCTGTTGGCAAATGCTGAAAAAATTCAAATCTTTCTCTGTGAAAATGGTATGTTTTATGGTAGGTTCAGGGTAGTTTGCTTGCAACCATTTCTTCTGAAAACTCTTCCTTGCAAATAAGACAATTAGGTTGGGAAGGGAATCGCTGGGGAACAAATATCTGAATTTGAGATAATTCTCATCATAGGATCATCATTGACTAATAATTAACTATGAATTAATCTTTTTTCCAATACTTGGTTTGTGGGGTAAATCTGATGATGTCCCACCTTAATTGAGCAGTGGTCCATAAATGTGTAAAAACAGCATACTTTCTCTACCCCTTATCCCCCTTTCTCTGCCTCATTTTTCTCCAAGGTCTACTAGTAGTTTCATGTTCAGTATTTATTATGTATTTCCTCCACTAAAGTATAAGTGAATCAGGGATTTTTTATTGTTTTGTTCACTAATGTATCCCAAGCACCAAAACAGTGCCTGGTACTTGGGAGGCACTAAGTATTTGTCCAGTAAATAAATTGGGAATGGCTTTATAAAAAGCCATAGATAATGTCATTATCTTTCTGAATAATCTGGTTTTAGGAAGTGCTTCTTTTGGGCCTGAGCCAAATTTTATTGTTCTTTAGGCCACAAAGCCTATTTTCTAAATTTTCAAAACCCCAGAGGACAAAAAGCAGCCTTGTTTACTAGCTGCCATGTCAATTCTACATGATTATTGCCGCTGCTACTTTTTGGTTCACACTTCAATTATATCATCCTATCATGCATGCAGAGTCCTGTTGAGAAAAGGCTTTCAGATATCCAGAAAACCAAACAAGGAAAAGAAAAATCCAGATTATGTAGATTCTATCCTCACTGCCTAAAGCTGAATAAGTGCAAAACCAACTCCATGATTGTCTATGTAGAAAATTCTATGAAATCTTATATATACACACAAACCCTGCTAGAAATAAGAAACTGACTTTGATACATGGTCAATACACAAAAATCAACTGTATTTCCATATATTAGTAACAAATAAATGGAAAATGAAATTTTAAAGGATTCCATTTACAATAGCATCAAAACCCATAAAATGTTATAATCACAAATAAGATACTACTTCACACACACTAGACAGATGGTTTTCATGGAAAAGATAAACAATATTAAGGATTTGCAGTAACTAGAACTCTCATATACATTGCTGGTGAGAGTTTAAATGTGCAACCATTTTGGAAAAGTTTGTCACTTTCTTATAAATTTAAACACATACGTACCATGATTCAGCAATTCCACTCTTAGATATTTATTCAAGAAAAAAGAAATCCTATGTCCATAAAAAGCATTGTACATGGATGTTCACAGCTTTATTTATAAAAGGCTCCAAGCTAGAAAATAATCCAAATGTCCTTCAACTGATGGATAAACAAATTTTAGAATACCCACACTGCAGAATAGTCCTCAGCAATAAAAAGAAATAAACTACCAATACATGCAACAACACAATTTTCACAGACATTATACTTAATGAAAGAAGTGGGGAACAAAAGAGTACATACTGTATGATTTCCTTTATACAAAATTCTAGGAAAAGGCAAAACTAATCTTTGATACTAGAAATCTTATTAGTGGCTGATTGCAATGGGGATAGAGTGAGAGACTGATTTCAAAGGAACTTTCTGGGGAAATTAAAAAGTTCTACCTCATGGTTTGGGTGGTAAGCAGATGTGTTCATTTGTAAAAAGTCATCAATCTGTACACTTAAAATGTGTGATTTTATTGCATAGATATACTTCAATATAATGCTTTTTAAAAATCCTGATTATTCTGGATCCTCTTTTTGTCACACTAACTCTTTTGTCCCCCCCTTTATCAAGGAGATAAAAAACAAAAGAAAAGACATCCAGGAGAGACAAAGAAGCTTCAAGAAACAAGGGGGGTTCTAGTCTCAATTAATCCTGCTAAGTAGCCAGGTCTTAATCTCTTTCACCTGCTAATCAGAATGGCAGAAACCACAGGAGGCTAGTTTTCTCATAATAAGGAAACCACAGCTTTCTGCAAATATCAAACATCTTTGAGATACCTTAAATTTAAAACCTGCAGCACCACACCCTCAACTTGATGGCCAAACAGCACAGAAGAAAGAACAATATCCTTTAACAACCAATGTACCTGGCCTTGTATTCCCTCCACATGGCCTCCTGGCTAGACTATTAAGAAGGCGTTTGTTTGCTGATAGCTTAGAGCAGGGATTCTTAACCTTTTTTGTTCCACGGACCCCTTTGCCAGTCAGGTGAAAACCACGCACCCCTTACTAAGTCCACACTATACTGTATAATATTTAATAAATATATCACACCCGTACCAACACGTCCCCACAAGAATGTTTTCGTTTTTTTTTAAAGTTCAATTCAAGCTCATGGACCCCTTGTTAAGAACCCCTGGCTTAGAGGATTTAAGAGAAGGGACTAGTCCTTGCTTTACTCTGGGAAAAGCCTGATGGTGACCTGTGGCCTTGGAAAGGGGTTTCAGATGAAGCTGAGGGAGAAACCAGGTCCTGGTGTTTCAATATGAAGGAAAACCAGACTGAAAAAGAGAATTTCCAACTTCAACATGATTTCTCTGGCTGACAGTGAGAGCCAAAAAATTACCTTAATCACATTCCACATAAATCTAGTTACTAAAAACCAGTGAACATATAAAGCACATCAAATGATATTCAAACAGACCCCAAAGTCCTTTCAAATTATTTGATTTTGCTAGACCTTGGTTCTAATGACTATTACCTTGGAATAAATGGGCCCAGTACTCAATTTGAAAACCTTTCTGCTCCATGGAATTTTTTTTTTTAACAAGAATGAGATGCAGTCAGTGAGCACTTATGGAACAGCTAGTTGGTATCAGGCACTGTGTTAAAATGGAGCATAAGACAAAGATGACATAGCCCTTGCCCTCAAAAAGACCTTACAGTCTAGGTGGAAAAGCGAGAAATCAGATAGTATGGTTTGAAAAATGCTATGATGCAAAAATGCATAATGTCTTGGGGAACAAGAACTTTCCAGAGGTAAAACGTCTACAGATTCTTAAAGAAGAATTAGGAGT
>JAQZBX010034152.1:0-11232 GCA_029593785.1 Cabassous unicinctus
ATCCTCGGGCGGGACCTGTGTCCACAGTCGGCCGTCCCGGGAGATCTGAACCATGAGTAATCACCTAGATCGACGCCATCTTGATCCCCCAGCAATGGTTTGTAAAGTCTCAAATGAACTCTTCCATTTCACTGTCATGCTTTAGCATTTTATGTTTTGAATAGTCTCAGGAGAGATTGTAAATAAGAGATTCCTTTTGTCTGGAGCCGGGGTTCTCCTACATTTTCTTGATATTCTGGTATCCCCAGATTCTAATTATGTGTAACGCCCATCTTATAGGCAGAGTTCATATGTTTAATAGGTGTCTATCTGGGCCTCTGGGTTTTCCTTCAATATTTGTTTTCAGTGCAGGATCAGAACCCCTGGCTTCCCTGGAGTGACTTATCATAAATTCAGATCTAGTTCTGATGCAGAGCCCATGGATTTCCTAGCTGGCCCCAATTAAAATTTTTATACCTCATCCTTACTTTTTCATATGGTTAAATAAAAATGAGCCCCTGTGTGCATAGGCATAATAAAAACATGCTCTTTTGAGGGGATATAAACTCTTTCTGAAAACCTTTCCAGAGTTGTCCTTTAAGAATTATTTCACAGAATTCTTGGGAGATGATGTTGAAGAGAATGAACAATGGATGCACTTATGACCCTTTTCCCTTTGGGGAGGCTCTGCTCTACTGGGTGCTGTACCCTTACACATGAGCAAAGAAAAGCAAAGAAGAGAAGTGAGAGGAGGAAAAGGAGAGGGAGATAGGACAGCAAGCTTGCAGAGACAGTCAGCAAATGATTGCAACAGAAGAGCAATCTCCTCAGTAAGCAGAGAGACAGAGAGAGAGAAAGAGATACAAGCTTGTTCTGTACTTTGAGATACAAACGAGGAGAAAACAAAATAGTGTTAGTTATTTCACGATCACTCCCTGCCTTGAATCAATTCAAGATACAAAGGAGTCAGTCTTCAAGCTGATTATACCAATTTTTAAATTTGCATTTACTGCTATTTTTCTTTTATTGAGTATCTGTTATTTGCCAAAATCTATTTTCCATAAATCAATGAACAAAACTGAGAAATTCTCCACATTCATGCAGCTTCAATTTTAGTTGGAAGGATATAGGAATAAATAAACAAATATGTAAACAAACAATGAAACTATGTGCCAGATGTGATAAGTGTTATGGAGAAAAGTAAAGCAAGATAAGGGAGAAGGAGAATGAGATATAAGTGGAAAATTATGATTTTCATTGGTTGGTCAGGGAGAATCTCACTGCTATGGTGACATTTGAGTGGAGACATGGCTTACCCCAGGGTTAAAACATGTTTTTTTGCAGGAAGACTAAAAAATTAAGACAAACAAGATGAAAAGCAGAAATTCCTTTTGTTTAATCACACAGAGATAGATATGTTAATAGTTTGTTTTAGATTTTTCTGAGATTTTTTTTTGACTGTGGAACATTATTTGAAATATGCCTTTTCATAAGATGATTACACTTTTCCACTCATTGCCATATTGCTAATTGTGCCTAACTATAGGCAGAGTGCACTTCCTTTCCCCATTGTCAGGCTTGGCCATTGACTGGTTTTGGGCAATTAAATATGAGCAGAAGGCTGGCTCTGAGCAGGAGCTTGAAGAGCCTCTGCCTGTCTCTGCCAGCACTGTTCCTCTGCCATGAGAATGGCATATACTGAACATGTTGCTCACTTTCACACTGGGTTCTCAGGTAAAAACCATCCTTAACAGAGTCACAGAAAGCAATAATTGCTGTTGTTACCCACTGATATTTTTTAATGTATCATAACTTACTGAAAAATGATGAATATATTTGCATATATAATTTATTTCAGAAATGAAGTCACACAATACATATTGCTTTATTCCCTGGATTATTCACATAACAAAATAACATGAATATTACCTCTTCATTTCCTTGTGTTTTATTTTTTTCCTTGTATTTTGAATTATATATAATATATGCATTTTTATAAAAGAAATTACCGACATTAAAAGTGAAATTTCTTACACTTCCTCAACCTTGTCCAATTCCAGCCTGTCCCACAGGTAGTATAGTTAATGTTGATGGAGAGGGTTCTTGTTTGAACACAGGAAAAAAATTCAAGGATTGAACTAGGCAACAAGACGGTTTATTGAACAGTGTTAAAGCTAGGAAAGCGGGAGCAAGTGGGTGGGGTGTGTGTTGAGAAACACAGGGTAGCCTGGGAGTGGAGAGCTACCTTGAGGGGTTGTTAACTGACATCTTATAAGTCCTCTGGCAAGGGGTGGGTTACTAGATAAGTAAGTTAAGTTATGCTGTTTGCATAACCTTGGGCTTCTATCTCTTGCAAGCGTCTTTCCCCCAAATCTCGTAACCTGTTGGCTGCTGGTCTTTCTGCACATACGGGGTGTCTAAATACGTGACTCTCCTCCTGCCTCAGGTCTCTAGGTAAGTGACTCTCTACCTGTCCCAGGTTTCCAAAAGTGATTCTCCATATGCCCCAGGTTCCCTATTCTCCTATCTTATTAAGTTTAGATTACCTTTGTGAGCATATGAGTGGTCTCTCTTTCTCTCTCCCTTGTTCTCACACATACACAAACACATTTATAAAAATGAGATCATACATAATATTCCAGGAATTGTGTGTGTTTGTGTGTGTTATGGAGCAAGTTGCTACAACAGTACATTGTGGGAACTAAGGTTCAGGTCACAACAGAAACTTTCAGCAAATGATCTCTTTATTGTACAGAATGAAGTGTCCAAAATTGTCACTTAGTACAAAAAGTCCAGATGAGCAGGGGAGGAAGTGTCCCTTGCTGCCCCCCAGTGGGACAAACAAATATAGCTCCAGGTTGGGATCTGTAGATGGCAGCCTTGCTTGCCCAACTTTGAGCAGAAGGGAGACCAATCTATTCTGTTTGAGTGTGTTTTTAAACCACCTCTGTGTATAGGGGCGGAGGGGGCCACCACTGAAAATTCCTGTTCTGATAAGCAGCTGGGGCTGCTTGTTCCCAGTTTCCAGGTTAAAGATCTCGTAGGGACTTTACATTAGACTTAACATCTTCCCCAGGTTGTGGAATGACACACAGTAGAAAAGGAGGTGAGGGTAGCAAAAGGCCAGAGAATGGCTACTTAGTATGTATTTGTGACTTTCCCAGAAAAGGAAACAAGAGTAAGTGAGGTCTGGGAGGATGGCTACTTAACATACTTAACAGACATCTGTGACTTCCCTAACATGCTTGTTTTACTTATATCATGTCTATTTAAGTCAGTACAAATGTACAAATTAATCCTCATTCCTTTTCATTGTTACTTAGTATTCCACAGTTTGACTGTAACAGAATTTATTTAATTAATTTCATTATGCATGTATGTCTAAATTTTGTAATTGCAAACAAATGTGAAAAAAATCTTATGTGTATTGTTTTACTAGTGTGAGGAGATATTCTTAGAACTGGGTAAGCATTATGTATGCAGTTTTTGTATTATATTTCCATATATTAACAGGGCATTTAGAGCACCAAACCTGGAAACTTTTGCTGAGGTTTGACATATTTTAACTATTTTTGCAGTTTGATTAAAATATAATTGATGTACAATAAAATGTATATATTTAAGTGTGCAATTAGAGAAGTTGTGATATTTGTACAAATTCATGTAACCATTAGTATAATAAAAATAATAAACATTTCTATTGTCCCCTAAAATTTCCTTCTGCTTTTTCATAATCTATCCCTCATCATTTCTCCCACCAATTCCCCAAGAAAACATTTATTTCCTTTCTGTTATAGATTTGTTTGCGATTTCTAGAATTTTACATAGCTGGAATAATATGCTAAACACTCTTTCTTTTCTGGCTTCTTTCACTCCACATAATTATTTTGAGATTCATTCATATGGTTGAATGTACCAACACTTTGTACCTTTTTATTGCTAAGTATTGATATGCTGCAATTTGTTTATCAAGTCATCATTTGATGGACATTTGGGTTGTTTCCAGTTTTGGCTATTACAAATAGAATTGCTATATATAAATATTTTGTCGATGCATACTTTTATTTGTTTTGAGTTAATATTTAATTGTTGGGTGATATGGTAGGCATATGTTTAACTTTTTAAGAAATTGCCAAACTTTTTCAAATTGGGTGCACCATTTTATGTTACCATCAGCAGCCTCAGCTTTGGAGTCACCTTGACTTTTAATGGTAGCCCCACTGGCACATTACTCCAAATTCACTCCATATGGGATTTGAGAGCCACTACTGAGTTAATTTTTAAGATGGTGCCCCAAGTTGGTACTAGACAGCTTTTGAAAGAGCTTCCTACTGAGCATCTGAAAGGGTCAACCAGGGATAGAGGAATTTATCTATCTAAAATTGGTTTATGCACCCCCTCCCCTCTAACAACATGAACCTGGATATGAAAATTCAGGAGACCCACGTCTGATAGTTTTTTGCACTCTTTCCTTTTCTCTTCTTTCCTTTCCCCAAATCACTCATCAGTAGAAATGGAATGATTTAATTGTATTTTCCCATCTTTTTCCAAGAATTAACAGGATAACATAAGACTCCGATGTGTATGAGGAAGCATTCTGCTTAAGCCCCATCCCCATTCTGCATCATGAGTTTGGGGTGTATGTTTCCTGAAAATATTTTGTACTTCAATATACACACATACATGCACACACATAAATAATAACTATTTGTATATTGTTTCATATGAGTACATAAATTTTTTATTAAGACATTTCAAATACACACAAAGGTATAGAAGTTAGGGGTCCTTTTTCTGTCTTTTAATAGTTACCAATAACAATTAACAGGCATATTTACATTAATATTTTAGTAATAAATTTGAAAGCAAGTCAGTATATCACTCTCCTTCCAAAGAATAGTACCTACCAAGCTTTTTTTTTTTAAGAGTTATTTATTATTGCCCCCTTGCTGCTTGCATTCACTGTGTCCATTTGTTGTGTTTTTTTCTGTGTGTGCTTGTCTCCCTTTGTTGTGTCATCTTGCTGTGCCAGCTCACTGTGCCGTGTAAGCCATCAGCTCACCGCGCTGCACGGGCCAGTTTGCCTTCACCAGGAGGCCCTGGGAATCGAACCTGGGGCCTCCCAAATGGTAAACAGGAGCCCAACCAATTGAGACACAGCCACTTCCCCTACCGGCTTTAAATTCCCTCCAAAATCCCATCTTTTATCCCAAACTATGTGATGTATGCACATATTTGCTTTTATTTTAAAGTCCTATAATTATGTCTCGGTGGATGGAGACCCACACAATAAATGAAAGTATATTGAATTCTCATCCTGGGAAGTCCTGTTATACAGTTTAATAGAATGGCAAGAATCCTTAGAGTACATGGGCAGTGCTTAGCAAAAGAGGACAGACCAATACTCAAGGCCCTTGATATTAATGGCTGTACTTATGAACCTAGTTCTTCTGAAATTGAAACAAAGCCTAGTATTATATATTGCCTTTGAGTTACCTCCTGAAAGCCTCCTTGTTACTCAAATGTGGACTTTCTCTAAGCCAAACTCACTACCTTCCTCCCAGCTTAGGACATGACTCCTAGGGATGAGCTTCCCTGGCAGTGAGGGATTATTACCAAGCACCAACTAGCGATGCATTTGGAAAAAGACCTTGACCAAAAGGTGGAAATTTTACATACAAATGAGATTTTATGGATAAGAGATTTCAAAGCAAGTCAAGAGGTCATTCCAGAGGTTACACTTATGCATGTCTCAGCAGGATCCCACTGACTGCCACAGAAAAGAGTACCCCAAGAAGGGGGCTGCTGAGGGCTCTAGAGACATCTAGACACTATATGCAGGGCAGGCAATCTCAGGAATTCTGCACCCTGTCAGTGGGTCTTACCTTGGAACATATGTTTCCCAGTATAACAGAGTGAGACTTGTATATAATTTCCTTTATGCCCCTTTCATTTGAACCTATAATTAGCACTATAATTATTAAATATATGTCCCAGAGACTTAAATCTTTGTCTGTTCATATGCTGGTTGAGCCATGAATCTCAGCAGAGATGAAACACCTCCTTTCCAGTTCATTGGACTTGCCCAGGACAACTAACAAAAAGATGATGATGGACAATGCCCATCCTAATAAATAGAGAGAATCTGCAATTGCAAGCAAGACAGTTCCACCCATCTGCCTCATAGGATCTAAATGCCCTCTCAGTCAGAAACGGAGTGGGCATTACCATCACAAAATCCTCAAGATTGAGGAATGAATAAACATAAGGGGGGAATGCAACTTTGGACTAAAGTCAGTGATCATCAGAGGTACTGAGGGGAGGGAGAGGGAAGAATAGGTGTAACATGGGGCATTTTTGGGACATCGGAATTTTTCTGCATGACATTGCAATGATGCATATAGGCCATTATACATCTCATCAGAACCTATGGAGTTATACAGTGCAAAGTGTAAACTATAATGTAAACTATAGACCATGGTTAGTGGCAATGCTTTAATATGTGTTCATCAATTGTAACAAATGTACCACACTAATGAAAGATGTTGTTTACGGGGAGGGGTGTGGGAAGGGGATGGGGAGGGGATGGGGTATATGTGAATCCCCCTATATTTGTGATGTAACATTTATGTAATCTAAAGCTTCTTTAAAAGTAAAACATTTCCATTGAAAAACAAAAAAAAATCGTAGAAGACAGGTTTCTGTAATTTTGTGAATTTTTAAAATATGTAATTTATATAATTACTCCTTTATTCTCTATAAACCAATCAGAGAATGACTATTAATTTAAGAGACAATATAATGTAACCTGTTAATACATGGCAGAGTTAGGTAAATACTTCAAATTTACTCAAAAAGAAGTAAAGTCTTTTCTGATTTATGTACACACAAAGTGAGGCATGGATATATAGTTCTACAACTTCAAACACAGATCAAAACCAAAAAGAGAAGCACAAAACTCAACAGTTCAGAACTCAGAGCTGTTCTTTCCAATAGACAAAAAAATTTAATCAATTTTATTTGCAAAGAGTTCTACTTCTTCCCAATAGAAACAAAATTTTAACTGATTTTATTTCACCAATAAACAAAAAAGAATAATAAACCAGATTCTCTGCCATCTCTTACCCAACAGAAGACAGATGGTCATCCACAGAACAGACATCGCCAAATGTTCAGACCACAAAACCAAATCTCAATCTACTGATGCCATAAATGAGGAATAAAATTATCAGCTACGCATAAACAAGAAACAAAAACAGCAGGGAAAAAAACCTAGAGAGTCAGAAAAGTTAAAGTTTTTGCTACTTGGGATTCATTGCAGGAACCCAGACATGTGGACCTAAATGGTCCATGGGGGCACTTTTCCAACAACACAGCCTACCTGACCTTGTCAGTTGAGTCCACTTGGCATCTCAGTGGATGAACTCCAAAACAGGTGAAGTAAATTTTCAAAAGTTGAAAAACAAGGTTCTCATAAAATATAAAATGAACACATCAAAGGTTCTATTTAATTCATAAATTAATGAAGGAACCAATAAGCATTATGACTGGTTCAAAGATCCTTTGAAAAGTTAGGAATATATAAATAATTTGACAGAGAAATATTAGAAAAAGATTTCTGGATTAGATATGAAAACTGATTATGTCCAACAGGGCCATAAACCTTAATCTTTGGGATTAACTGCTATACTGCACAGAAATTATTTGCATCTCCTCCCAACTAAAATCTATAAGATAACTGATTAGCCTAAAATATAAAATTGCCAAGTGAATAAACAGTCAAGACCAGAACTACATTTAAAGAATATCCAATAATATTTCTTGCCTATTTCAAATTTGGAATAATTTTTCTAACAGTTGGATGGATGATACAATGCATTTCTGTATTGTATTAGACCTCCATTTATTTACAATAGCCACAGTTATTGGTAAAATTACCCCTGGATTCCTCATTTACAAAGCTTAGCCCCTATTTAGCACTGTGAATTTCTGGATCTGAAGCAGAAGGGAAAAAACAAGTCCTCAAGAGTTAAAGGATTTTTGAAGCTCTATGGTAATGGATACTGTCATTTGAAAAATAATACGGTTAGTTCCTTAGACCAACAAACGTGATGATTCCAAAGGCAAATAAGCTTCTGTGTGTGTGTGTGTGTGTGTGTGTGTTTTTAAGATTTATTTTATTTATTTATTTATCCCCTGCTTGCTGCTTGTGTTCACAGTGTCCATTTGCTGTGCGTTTTTCTGTGTCTGCTTGTCTCCCTTTGTTGCATCATCTTGCTGTACCAGCTCTCAGTTCACCTAGCCACATGGGCCATCACCTCACCGCACCGCGCAGGCCGGTTTGCCTTCACCAGGAGGCCCCAGGAATCGAAACCTGGGTCTCCCGTGTGGTAAACGGGAGGCCAACCTCTTGAGCCACATCTGCTTCCCAGTTTATGTTTTAATGCCTTTATATTGGATCAGGATAACCACATGGTCTTTTTTCATCATTTGGATAAAAACTGAAGAAATGAATGTGCTAAAAAACTGCTTCAGAGGACAGAAAAAATTATAGTTATGAATTCTGTTATATTTAACTTTTAAGACTTTCATTTTTAGAGTGGCTTTTTCTATCACAGTCTATCCTCAGACTTTTTGTTGAAACTATAGCTGTCATAAGATCTCAATGAAGCTATACATGTAAGGATTAAATAAAATAAGAGAAATAACTCCAGATGATTACAATTTCCAAATGGTCCATTCTTAGTATATGACTATTCTTTCTTTATTACATGTCATTTGTTTGATATGTTCATTGTATTACATGTTGAGTAATAATTTAGTTCAATTTATTGAACACTAATTACTTACATCAGTGTTCTCTAGACTACATTTTATTCTAACATCAGCAAATATTGAATATTATGATGTTTAAAGAGCTCTCCTATTCCATGAAATAGATTTCTTTATATTTATCCAATCTTCTCTTACCCTTTGCATTAGTTTAACTCTAAAACAACATAAAATCAATTGGCTTAAAGAACAGGAATTTATTGGCTCACAGATTTGAGGCTAAGAGAAGTCCAAAATTGAGATGTCAGCAAGATGATGCTTTCTCCCAGAAGACTGTGACATTCTGGGGCTGGCTTTTCCATCACATGGCAATACATGGCAGCGTATCCTTCTTTCTCTTTTGGGTCCTATTGACTTCCAGGTTCTCGCTTCCCATGGTTTCTTTTTCTGTGTCCAATTTCCTTAACTTATAAGGACTTCAGTAATATTGGATTAAGGCCCACCCCCATTCAGTTTGAGCACAATTTAATAATATCTTCAAAGGCCCTATTTACAAATGGACAAGGGTTCACACCTACAAGACCAGGGTTTGGGACCAGAACATGCCATTTGTGGGGGACACGATTCAGTCCTCAACACCCTTAGTCTTAATGTGAACATCTTAACAAATTTTGGTGTGTTTATCTTGTCCCTCAATACAGTGTTGAATTAGTGAGTATTTCTAATATTTCTAACACCCTGATTGCTATGCAACCCACAATGTTTTCTTTTGTCACTTGATAGGTTCTTACTCTGTCCCATGAATGAAGAGGGGATATGATGGTTTAGTCTAACTGGATCACTTCTTTTGGGGGCAGCCCCATACTTTGTCACTGTCCTTACTCTCATCAAAAATGTATATAACCTTGTGGTAGGCAATGGCTTCTTAGACTTTACACCAAAAGCACAAGAAACAAAAGAAAAATAGATCAATGGGACTTCATTAAAATTTAAAACTTTTATGCATCAAATTGCTTCATCATGAAAGTAAAAAAAAAAAGCAACCTACAGAATGGGAGAAAATATCTGGAAACCACATATCTGATAAGGATTTAATATTCAGAATATATAAGGAAATCCTACAACTCAATAACATATAGAAAAACA
This sequence comes from Cabassous unicinctus, assembly GCA_029593785.1. Classification (NCBI taxonomy): domain Eukaryota; kingdom Metazoa; phylum Chordata; class Mammalia; order Cingulata; family Chlamyphoridae; genus Cabassous; species Cabassous unicinctus. The sequence continues at coordinate 9,898 of JAQZBX010034152.1, forward strand.
ACCCAATTAAAAAGTGAGCGAAAGATTTGAAAAGGCTTTCTTCCAAAGAAGATATACAAATGGCTAATATGCACATGAAAAGATGTTTAGCATCATTAGGGAAATGCAAATAAAAAACACAATGAGATACTATTTCATACCCACTAGAATGGATACTATTAAAAAATTGAAAATAACAATGTTGGAGATGATGTGGGGAAATAACACTCTTTCATTGTTGGTAGAAATGTAAAATGGTACAGCCTCTGTGGAGAACAGTTTGGTGGTTCCTTAAAGAGTTAAGTATAGAATTACCATATGACCCGCAATCCCACTTCTAGGTATATACTGAAAAGAACTGAAAGCAGGGACTCAAATAGATTTGGCGTATGACGTTCATAGCAACATTATTCACAGTTGCCAAAAAATGGAAGCAACCCACATGTCCATTAACAGATGAATGGTTAAACAAAATGTGATGGATACATGCAATGGAGTATTAATCAGCCATAAAAAGGAATGGAGTTCTGATACATGTGATAACATGGATGATTATAGAAGACATCATGTTGAGTGAACTAAGCCAGACATAAAAGGACAAATATTGTATGAGCTCACTGATATGAAATAAATAGAATAAGAAAATTCATAGGGTCAGAAACCAGAATAGAGGTTACCAGGAGCCAGGGTGGGAGTAGGAAATGGAGAGTTAATGCTTAGTTGGTACAGATTTTCTGTTAAAGGTGATAGCATAGTTTTGGTGTTAGTAGCACAACAGTGAATGGAATTAATGCCATTAAATAGTGTATTTGAAAAGTGGTTAAAATGGGAAATACTAGGTTGTATATGTTACCAAGATAAAAATTTTCGAAAACTATAGAACTCTACAAACTAAAAATGAAACCTACTGTAAACCATGGAGTACAGTTAATAGTAAATTACAACTATTTCATCTATTGTAACAAAAGTACCACACTAAGGCAAAGTGTTAATAATAGGGAAAACTGCATGTAAGGAGGGTATAAATGAATTCTGTAATTTCTGCATGATTTTTCTGTAAACCTACAACTTCTCTAATTTAAAAAGAATGTATGGAGGGATTGTGGGAAGATGGTGATGGACTAACAGGCAGAGCTGAATGCTCTCACAAAAACAATGGAGAAAGAGCCAAAATCTGTTTGAGGTGCCTACTTTGGAGGTCAGCAGACTAGGACAGTGCTATACAGGAGGATGAGGAACAGAAAGATGAAGAAGTGGAAACAACACACCTAAGTCATCAAGCCCCTGTGGCAGCCAGGAAGGGCTCCCCTCCCCGACTCCCAAGATAATAAGCTGGGGTAAAACACCTGGCTCACT
>JAQZBX010034152.1:11332-25209 GCA_029593785.1 Cabassous unicinctus
AAAAAAAAAAAAAAAAAAAATAGGCAAGAGAGAGAAACTAGCCATCAGAGCAAATTCACCAACATATTCAGATGCCTAGACATCAGCAAAAAATTATAAGCCTTATTAAGAAATAAGAAGAGATGGCTCAGCCAAAAGAACAAACCAAAGATCCTGAAGAGATACAGGATTTAATACAATTAATCAGAGTTAATTATCCAACTCTCTTAAATCATTTCAAAGAATTTAAAGAAAATAGGAATAAGGAAATAAAGCATATTAAAAAGACACTGGAAAAGCATAAAAAACAATTTGAAAGCCTGCAAAAAAAAGTAACAGACCTTATGGGAATGGGAGACATGGTAGATGAGTTTAAAAATACATTAGAGGCACAAAAGAGCAGATTGAATTGCTTGAAGACAGAATTAGTGATTTCAAAGACAGAACATCTGAACTGGAGAAAACAAGAACAGAAAGAGAAGAGAATGGAAAAAATGGAACAGAGTCTCAGGGAATTGAATGACAATGTGAAATGCACAATCATTCACATTGTTGGTGTCCCAGAAGGAGAAGAGAATGGAAAAAGGACAGAAAGAATATTTGATGAAATAATGACCAAAAACTTCCCCACCCTTATGAAAGACATAAATATCAATATCCTAAAAGAACAAGGCACCTTTGAGCAGAATAAATCTGAATAGACCTACCCTGAGACACCTACTATTCAGAATGACAAATATCAGAGATAAAGAGAGGATTCTGAAAGCAAGAGAAAAACAAAGTATCACACACAAGGGAAACTTGATAAGATTAAATGATGACCTCTCATCAGAAAGCATGGAGGAGAGAAGAAAGTGGTATGATATATTTAAAGTACTGAAAAAGAAAAACTGCCAGGCAAGAATTCTATATCTGGCAAAGCTGTCCTTCAAAAATGAGGTTGATTTCAAAGTCTTCAAAAACAAAAAGTGATAGAATATGTTACCAAAAGACTAGATTTGCAAAAGATACTAAAGGGAGTGCTGCATCCTGAAAGGGAAAAGCAAGAGCGAGAGATTTGGAGAAGAGCTTAGAAATAAAGATTATTAGGAGGGATAAGCTAAAGGATAAGAAGACAGACAAGAGAACAATATGACAGAGAGCCAAAGGACAAATGGATGAAGTAGGTAATGCCTTTACAGTAATAACACTGAATGTTAATGGATTGAACTCCCCAAACAAAAACATAGACTGATAGAATGGATAAAAAAAATATGAGCCATCTATAAGTTGTCTACAAGAGACTTACCTCAGATGTAAGGACACAACCAGGTTAAAAGTGAAAGGTTGGCAAAAAGTATTCCATGCAAATAGTAACCAAAAAAAGAGCTGGAGTAGACCAGATAAATGTAAAATAGCATTACAGTATATGAACAATAATTACTCAGTGCAACTGACAAATTTTTCTGTGATCAGTATTTCTGTAATTTTTTTCATATAAAATAAACACTTGCTTTTAATGGAGAAAAAATAGTGTATTTTATTTCACTTCTTCAGACAATCTGTTTTCAGAAAGATAACTAATGTGTTAACAGATGCTAATATATTAATTCATCACCCTTTTAAATACACATATCTTCTAATAAAGTCTTCCTGTGTCTTAATGGAAAGGCTCTGGGGTTTAAATCCAGGTTTTATGCCAGTCTTCCAATACTTCCCAGATAATTAGAGAGGCTCTAGCCCAAGACATGAAGACATGGTGGGGGAGGAATGGGTGAAGGTGGAGGTTGTATGCACACTTTTCATGCTTTAAGTTGTTATTCTTTCATGTACTTTTTGTTTGAATGTAAATATGGCTTTAGGTCTGAATATAGAGCTATATAGTGAAAGAAAATTAGGGGATTTGTGCAAGTCCGCCTGTGCATTAACTGCCAAATTGTCTACAAAACCGTGACCCTAAAATTTTTGTTTCAGTGTTTGTGACTGGAAGCAAAATAAATATGGGCTTGACTTGCAATCAACTTGCTATGCTTGTGACATTGGAGCTTTAGCAAAATATTGCTGGCAAGCATAAACTAAGAAAATTTAATATAGAAGTCACTGATGCAGTCTAAGGAGAAACAAGTTTTCAAACAGTAGATGCATTTTACTGCTGCTTTTAGCATTCACTACATTTCTCAACAGTCTTAGCATATAAATATTAAAGATATCTTGAAGAGTAATTTATATAAAAATAAATGAGTATTAAATAACACTTGAATTTAAAGCTATTAGATATTGTTTTAAGGCTTCAGTAAAAACTAATTTGGACCCTCCTAATTCATATCGTTGATATTTTTACATTTGCTTTTATGAGAAAATAATTTTCTAAGCATATTATCTTGTGGAAAAACTGCTCTGCTTCTGTGACAAATTGTGTACATATTCCTTGTAGTCTGGAAACTTTAATCTATGAATAATTGATATACTAATTATAAATCCTTCTTAGCTGTTAATTAAATTGCATTTTCTAAGTTTCGTTCTAGAGGAGACTGTCAAATTCAGGCCTGAATTTAGCATGGAACAGGATGCTATCAGCAGGTATTTCTATATATAGAAATTTATCATTTAAAACTTAAAAGAAATTTATCTTTATATTTTCTATTTTAGTATGTATTTATATTTTTCATATTTGAATTTATATTTAGGAGCTTAAAAAGCTTAATAGAAAAAGCTTTATAATCTATACATTTTACTTAATGAATAGACCTTTCCTTCTTTTAGACAAAGCAACATAGAACATTGCCCATTTCCTTTATTAGATCTTATTCCTGATCTCTAATTTGTTCATATTCTGAGATGGAGGAAGAATTAAATGATGATGGCACCTAGAAAATCAAGCATTTTTCTTGGCAATGATTACAGTTTCAAGTGTTAACATGAAAATAATCATATAATTGCATCAAATTGGATTCTTTTGGCACAATGAGGGTGCTGAAGGGTACTGAAGATGTATGTCTAAAACTGCTCCACACAATTTAGGATACTTGATAAGACTGGCTGCATGTATTACAGAAATTTACAGAGGCGAAGTCCTAAAACATTCCAACTTTGTAGCATGACCTTTCAATAAGCCAAACAGACTTGTGGTTATTGAGAATTATCATAGCTCAGATGGAGAAGTTTGAGAAAAGATGGCGTTTATTGAAAAGACTTGTGGACCCTTGCTAATGGGCCTTAGCTGAAGTCTGTAAAGCATGCACAGGAGTAGACTCCAAGGATTTTACATCAAGGAGGATACTTTCCTACTGGGCATTGATGAGGGTAATACTATCATCATGCTCTATGCTTGCTGTCCTCTATAGGGTGAAGGTGACAATGGGGAATGCTGCAAGGAAATTGGGCCTCTTGATGTCAATAGAAATAATGAAATTCCAGAATGGTAGAGGCCCATAGGGATCTCAGGTGATGGCTCTCTGACCATGAGATAGCTAGGAATAAAACAAATGAGTAACTTATGCACTTTGACATAGATAATTGGAAAAACAAATCCATGTCTTGTGGGCCAAAAACATGACTCATATCAACATAATGGGGATTAATAATTGACTCTTGCCAGGAACTGACCTAAGGCAGTTCTCAGATTTGATTGAGAGTAGTTTACTTTCCTTTAAAGAAGGACTTTGTTATAGGACTGTAGCTTTATACCATGAAAATTAATTTAAGTCTGTGGCTTTCAAACTATGCCTGCAAAGAATTACTAAGAGGGCTTGTTAAAACTCAGATTGCTGGGCTTCTCACCCAGAGCTTCTGATTCAGAAAGTCTGGTGGCAGGTCCTGATAATTTATATTTCTAACAAGTTTCCAGGTGATACCGATGCTGCAGGTCTAAAAAACACACTTTAAGAATCATTGTTTAAGCCATATGTTATTATGCACATGATTCTTTAGGGTATCTTGTTAAAATGCAGATTCAAGTTCAGCAGTGCTAGGTTGGTCCAAGATTCTCCATTTCCAAAAAGTTCCTGGTGATGTTGCTTCTCAACATTAGACTAATTAGGGGAGACTTTAAAATCTCTGTAATGAGGTCACTTCCTAGACCAATTAAATCAGAATCTCTGAGGTGTCCAAGAATCAGGTTTTTTTTTAAAAAAAGAAAACACCCCTTATGACTCCAACAAAATTAAACCAGGTTTTGGTTGATTACAGGTTGTATCTGAACTGAAGATAATTCTTAGAAACCCCAAACTCCATTGTTTTTCACTGTCAGAATGGGTGGTAATGGAAGTCAGTTGGAAAATGAAAACTTGGTCTGCCTCGTCGCCCAGGGCAGTCTAGTAGAATCACGGTCACATGCTGTGCTTCTTTCCTTGGTCCTAGAATATATACTTAGCAATTGGAAAAATTCACAGGTCAGTTCCTTAACCTGTGAAATGAGGGTTAATATGGTAGATGTGTCCAGTGGAAGCCACTATATCACACCTGCATCAAGATAGTAAATTAAAAGCAATACTCCAACCCAGTGGATTTGCAGAAGTCAACGCTATTATCAAAGACTTGAACGATTTAGGGGTGATGATTCCCACTGCATTCCCATTAATTTACCTTTTTTGGCTGACACAAAAGCAAGACAGGCTTTGCAAAATAACTGTAAATTATTGCAAACCTAATCAGGTGATCTTATCAATTCCACCTGAAGTGGAGAAATAGTATTTTATAGTGGAGCAAATCAGTATAACCTTACACACCTATGTTGCTCTCAAATGAATTTCTATCAAAAAGATAATTACATGCAGACACAGTAGAACATCTTCACTGTCTTATGACAGGGTATGTCAGCTTCTCTGCTTCTGGCCATCATGTTGTTGAGTAAGAACTTGATCAAGCTGTTATTCCTCAGAATATCAAGCTGGTTAATTACATTGATTATGCTAATATAACTTGGCACAAGATGTAGCAAACTCACTAGCTCCCTTATTAAGACCATAGAATGCAAAAGGATGAAAGATGAACTGTTCTCTGCAGTTTCTAGGAAAATGTTAAGGTCCACTATAAATAAAGAAGCATAATATATGTTTGGTTTCTTAGGATAATTGGCAACAACAAATCCCATATTTGGACACATTGTTTTTGATCCACTTACCAGCCAGTTTAGTGTGGGGTTCAGATAAAGAATGGGTTCTATAGAAGATTCAGGCTGCAGTACAAGTTGCCTGCCATTTAAGCCTTATTACCTGGCATATCCAATAGAAATGGAAGTGTCAGTGGAAGAGATGCTGTATGGAGCGTCTGGCAAGTTGTAAGAGAAAGAGAGTTTAGGGTTTTGAACTAAGAGCATGCCCTCTGCTACATAGCTCTTAGTTTGCTCCTACCACCTAATAGACCTGAATGCCTTGCCATAAGTGCTAAGGGACTAATGAAAATTAATTGTCCTTGACAATCTGGAAATTATCTGATCACTAAATGATAAAATTGGACACAAACAGCAAATTCCGTGCTTAAATTAAAATATTTGTTAAAAGAATGAATGTGTTACTTTTCATTTTTCAAGCATTTCCCATTTCCACTACCTGGTTCTGATGGATACTTTTCTTTAATTGAAAGGTAGTGGAAAGGAAATAAGCAAAAAGGAAAAAATTAAGAAAATTTAACTTTCTGAAGAACATACAGACTATTCTTAAATATTAATTCATATGGAACTAAAACAAAGTGACAGCCTAGTGGCCTACCAAATAACAGACGTTAATCCAGAAAAATAACTGTGGGTTTCCTTCCAATATTTTTCTTCTCTTCAGTGACAAACAATTGAATATATGGAATTATCATATCTTGCATATTCATTCATTCATTATTCATTTATTCATGTATATATAGAAAGCCTGAATCATGAATGGTACAGTAGATGTTAAATGAGTCTCTATGACACTGATGTATAGGTTGGTAAGAGGTAATTTCACTGATTCAGTGTCTTCATCTCTAAATAGGGATAGCATAAGTTAATTCTAAAGGGAGATAAGAAATATTAATGTGAGATACTCATCAGCTTAATTAATTTTATCCAAACTAGACAAGAGTTTTTCATGAATATCAAACAAAAGTTTAACAGTGTTTACTGTCTTTACAATGATTAATTGGATTAATAATGCTTTAAAACATTAACAATATTTGTAACTAATGAAATTCAAATTGATTCAATCAACCACAAAAAAGGATGTTAAATGAACCCAGGTTAATTAGATTTTGGGATGATTAACCATTCTTATCTCTAGTCTTTTGAACCTAAAAAACATAACAAGAATTTTTAAAAGTTTAGCTATTCTCACTTTGGTATATATATAGATACCAGATATCTGGACATATTCTTTTCTAAGCAATCAAACAACAACAACAAAACAAAAAATGAAAAACAAGAATGTAGTTTTCTCTCCCTCTCTCCTTCTCTTTCCCTATCTTACTTGGTAATTTTATATCATTTATTCCAAGTAGGAATCCTTTCTTGTTCTTGCTCTGAATAAGGACTTAAAAATATTCATCATTTCCTAATATCTTCTTTATGGTCTACAAATTTTCACTCTCTCCTTGCAGGATATTTACATTTTACAATATTTATTTTGGTTGTATAATACCTCTTATATCATTTGTAAATTCACATTTAAACTCTGAGTACATCAAAAAGCATTTTATGTAGTCACAAATATTTTTTCCTTTCCTTATTTGAAGTCTTTTTATTTGAAACACCTGCACTTAATTTTTTAACTATTTATTTTGAATTGTGTTAACACTTGGAAATGACCATGCTACATAACTTTTTTATGAACTTCAAGACTACTGATTTGCTTATCAAATTTATCCTTTGTCTTTTCTAGGAGCAAATAATCCTCAAATTTTAAGCCCAGGGCCCTGAAAAGCAAATCCTGTTCTTTGACTATTTAATTTATATATTTATTTAATCTTCTTAAAGTTACACTTTTCTCTATAAAAGAAATGAAAATATCACTAGTTATATTCCTTTTTGCTTTATTATCTATGCTCATATAAATTATGGTAATTAGCTCTAATCTGTAATAGCTATTTATTAAGCACAATTTCCTTAGATAAATATAGTATCCCCTTCAGATCTCAAGCAACCGTGCTAATAATATTTGATGCATATCCTCTACATTTTTGCAACATTGGTCTCCTAGTCATAGTTAATAAAAAAACATCGTTTTAAAAATAGAAATAACTTTTGCTTTCCATTGATACTTCCAAATACTATATACCATGAGCTGATAAATTCAGAACAGAGACAAAGGAAACAAATGAGTGAAAGATGAGAGAACTCTACCAGAGAACTATTTGACCATTTTGTTAGGCTAAGTTCAGAGCCCCCAAACCAACACACAAAACTATGTCTGACACCTTCATTTAATCACATGGGCAGAGTTATATTTCAAATAATTAAATTGTTCATTTTTTCCATAATTCCTTTCTCTTGTGCTTTCTACTCTGAAGAACACAGATGAAAAGAAGGCTTAAAGAATTAGTTTGTCCCTTTCAAAATCTGGCATAAAATTGAAGCTGAATGAATGTAAGAGAGACCAGGATCTAATGTGAGTTCTTTTAATGAAAAAAGAAAGGAAATCCTTCCATAATGAAAGCTAAAGAGTGAATTTGAAAAGATTTAACACTCAAGATGTCCAAAAGTGTGGAACACTCACTGACAACTTACTTTTGGACTATCCATTACACGTACAGATACCTTTATTCAACCTAAAATGTCCCCTTATAACCATATTCAAATATATAATTCAGTGAAGTTAATGACGTTCACAATGTTGTACTACTATCACCACCTCCAATACCAAAATTTTTCCATCACCTCAAACAGAATATGTGTACAAATCAGGCATTAACTTTCCATTTCATATCCCCAACTCAGACTCTAGTAACCTCTATTCTAGTTTCTGACTCTATGAGTTTGCTTATTATAATTGTTTCATATCAGTAAAATCATACAATATTTTTCCTTTTGTGTCGGACTTATTTCACTCAACATGATGTCTTCAAGGTTCATCCATGTTGTCGCATGTATCAGAACTTCATTCCTTTTTATGGTTGAATAATATACCATTGCATGTATACACTACATTTTGTTTACCCATTCATCTGTTGATGGGTACTTGGGTTGCTTTCATTTTTTGGCAATTGTGAATAATTCCACAAAGAACATGTGGACCAATATCTGTTTGAGTTCCTGCTTTCAGTTCTTTTTGGTATATTTGGTATATACCTAGAAGTGGGATTAAGGTCATATGGTAATTCAATTTTTAACTCTCTGAGGAACCGCCAAACTATTCTCCAAAGAGACTGAATCATTTTATAATCCCACCAACAATGAATGAGTGTTCCTATTTCTCCACATCCTCTGTAACACTTTCTATTTTCTGTTTAATTTTTTAAAAAATAGTAGCCATTCTAATGGGTGTGGCATGGTATCTCATTGTTGTTTTGATTTCCATTGCCCTAATGGCTAATGGTAATGGATGTCACAGTTTATTTCTGAACTCTCATTTTTATTCCATTGGTCTATATATTTGTCTTTGTGCCAGTACCATGCTGTTTGGATTACTGTACCTTTATTATAAGTTTTAAAATCAGGAAGTATGATCCTTCCACTTTGTTCTTTTTCAAGATGGTTTTGGCTATTTAGGGCTCCTTACCCTTCCATATAAATTTTGTGATTGGCTTTTCCATTTCTGAAAAGAAAGCTGTTGGAATTTTTATTTGAATTGCATGGAATCTGTAAATCACTTTGGATAGAATTTGTATCTTAACAATATTTATTCTTTAAATCTATGTGCACAGAATGTCTTTCCATTTATTATTTCTTCTTTTATTTCTTTTAGCAATGTTTTGAATTTCCATATGTAAGACATTTACAACCTTGGTTAAATTTATTCCTAGATATTTGATTCTTTAAGTTGCCATTGTAAATGCAATTTTTTTTTTATTTCCTCTTCAGGTTGTTCATGACCAGTGAAAAGAAATACTACTGATTTTTGCCTGTTGATCTTATACCCCACCAATTTGCTAAATTCATTTATGAGCTTTATCTTTGTGGTGGGTTTTATTTTTTAGGATTTTCTGTATATAGGATCATGTCCTCTGCATATAGGAAAAGTTTTACTTCTTCCTTTCCAATATGTATGCCTTTTATTTCTTTTTCATGTACAATTGCTCTAACTAGAAGTTCTAGTTTAAAGTTGATTAACAGTGGTGATAGTGCATATTCTTGCCTTGTTCCTGAACTTAGGGGGACAGTGTTCAGTCTTTCACCATTGAGTATGACATTAGCTCTGGGTTTTTCATACTATGTTGTAAAGGTTATTTTTATTCCTACTTTCCTGATTGTTTTTGTCAAGAACAGGTGCTAGGTTTTGTCAAATGCCTTTTCTGCATCAATCAAGATGATGGTGCTTTATTCTTTTCATTCTGTTAATGTAGTATATTAAATTAATTGATTCTCTTATGTTGAACCACCCTTGCACACCTGGGATAAATCAAACTTGATCATGGTGTATAATTCTTTAATGTGTTATAGGATTCAGTTCATAATTTGCATAATTTGCTCCTATATTCATAAGGGATACTGGTCTGTAGTTTTCTTTTCTACTGGTATCTTTATCTGGCTTTGAAATTAAGATGATGTTGGCCTCATAGAGTGAGTTAGGCAGTGTTCCCTCCTCTTCAGTTTTTTGTAAGAGTTTCAGTGGGATTGGTGTTGATTCTTCTTGGAATGTTTGGCAAAATTCACCAGTGAAACCATCTTGTCCTGGGCTTTTCTATGTTGAGAGATTTTTAAATTAGTGATTCAATCTCTTTCATTGATAGTAGTCTGTTGAGATCTTCTATTTGAGTTGGTGTAGAAGTTTGTGTGTTTCTAAAAATTTGTCCATTTCATCTAGTTTGTCTAATTTGCTGGTGTACAGTTGCTCATAGTATCTTTTTATACTACTTATAACTACTCTTGTTCATAGTATCCTCTTATACCACTGAGGTCAGTAGTAATGTCCCCTTTTCATTTCTAATTTTCATTTTTTCCATCCTCTCTCTTTTTTGTCAGGCTAGATAGAAGTTTGTTCATTTTAATGACCTTTTCGAAGAACCAACTTTAGTTTCATTGATTCTATTGTTTTTTATTTTCAATTCATTTATCTCTCTTCTAGTCTTTGTTATTTCCTTCCTTTTCCTCACTTTGGGTTTATTTACACTTCTTTTCCTAGATCCTCCACCTGTGAGGTTAGGTATGATTTTGGATCTTTCTTCTTTTTAATGTAAGCCTATGCAGCTAAAAATACAATGCATATATTGGTATGTTTGATGGTTTCCCACAGGTATCTTAGGCTCTGTTCATGTTTTCTTTTTCTTTTTTTTTTTTTTTTCTTTTTCTTTCTCTTACTCAATCTGAATTGTTTCGATTGTCTTGTTTTCAAGATCACTGATTCTTTCTGTTGCCAGTTCTAATCTGCTACTGAACCCTATGTAGAATTTTTCATTTCAATTATTGTGGTCTTCAACTCCAGAATTTCTTTTTGTTCCTTTTTAAAAATTTCTGTCTCTTTATTGAGATTCTCTTACTGTTCATTCATCATAGGCAAAGGCTGGTCTTTCTTGATGGTTTCTGGATTTTTATCTTGTTCCTTTGGATGGGACATCATTTCCTGTTTCTTTGTTGGACTTGTACTATTTTGTTGCACATTGTGCATTCTAATATTTTAAAGTGTTATTTTTTGGATTTAGTCCCTCAGCTATTTTTTTTTAACAAATCAGTTTTATTGATATATGGTAATAGAGCATAAATCCATTGAATGTGTACAATCAATGGTACTTGGTATAATCACATAGTTATGCATTTATCACTTCAATCATTATTAGAGCACTTTCATTATTCCAATAATAATAGTAATAAAAAACAAAAAACAAACAAAAACTCATCACCTGTCAATCTCTCTGTGCTTCCCCTGCCATACCTAGCTGTTATTCTGTTTCCATCTCTCTAGTTTATTTGTAATTATATTTTTAAAAAACAGTTTCATATATGCAATATTAACCATATTTGTATTTTATAAGAAGTTTTACTATGTTATACAGTCCCATGTTACACTTTTTAGCTTTCCTTTTAGGAACATACATGTCCTCAGACTTTTCCTTTCAACCTCTGTCATACCCATATAATAGCTCTACTAGTCACAAACACTATGATGTGCTTTCACCATTCCTATTCAATTCCACAGATTTACAAACAACTTCTTTACCAATTCTGCACAGATTAACCCTCAGTTTTCCATTCTCTACCCTTATACTATTTTATGATGGCCTGTATTTTAATAATTAACTCCATGAGTTTACACAATATATTTAGTTCATAACAGCACAATCTTACAGTGTTTGTCCTTTTGTGTCTGGTTTGCTTCACTCAACATAATGTCCTCCAGGTTCATCTATGTTGTCATATGCTTCACAACTTCATTTCTTCTTACAGCTGCAGTAATATTCCATCATGTGTATACACCTCAATTCCTAAAAATCTTCATTTCTACACTCTTCTCTAAGTCTCTCATCCTTGCTTATTCCTTTCAGGCTGCAGCACTCCCTTTCATATCTCTTGCAATTCTGGTCTTTTTATAACATACCTTCTCAATTTTTGTTTTTCTGTGAAGACTTGAAACTCACCTTCATTTCTGAAAGACAGTTTTGCTGGATACAGAATTCTCAGCTGACAGTTTTTCTCTTTCAGTACCTTAAATACATCATACTCCTTCTCATCGCCATGCTTTCTGTTGAGAGGTCAGCACTTAATCTTATTGAGGTTCCCTTTTATGTAATGCTTTGCTTTTCCCTCCTGCTTTCAGAATCCTCTCTTTATCTGTGATATTTGTCATTCTGTATAGTAGGTATCTCGGAGTAGTCCCTGAGCTCTTGTTCTTTAAGTTTGCATCAAGATAATGATATGACATAGATTTTCTTGAGTGCCAGGAGCTAACAAACACAGCAAACAAATGCCGGAAAAAATGCCTTTCACATTCTTTGTTAATTGACTCTACATTGGCTTTGGCTCTCCAGAATTTAGCCCTCCTATCTAGAAAGTCAATCTAAGATTAATGTGAAGTACAGAGTAGTTTCCATCGTTTCTGAGCCTGCTTCTTTTTTTTTTAAGATTTATTTATTTATCCCCCCCTTGCTGCTTGTGCTTGCTGTGTCCATTCGCTGCGTGTCTTCTCCGTGTCTGCTTATCTTCCCCTTGTTGTGAGGTCCCGCTGCTTCAGCCCACCGCGCTGCGCAGGCTGGCCTGCTCTCACAAGGAGGCCCTGGGAAGCGAACCCAGGGCCTCCCATATGGTAAACGGGAGCTCTATCCTTGAGCCACACCCGCTTCCCTGAGCCTGTTTCTTTTCCTTGGGTTTGCTCATGGCCTTAAGAATCCCCCCATTTACAGGAATTGTATTGCCCCCTTTACTTCCTATGCAATAGACTATCTCCACTTAACCAGTGCTCTTGTATTTCTTAAAACTTATAATCCTTTGCCTCAGGCTGCTTTGACTCAACTGTTTCTTATACTGCTTGAGCTGTCTGTAGGGTGCTTATGCGTGCAGTGCAAGTTCTGGGTGAACAAGCCAGAGAAGAGTTTCCTTGTTTAGTCTTTTAGGCTGCCATCATATAGATTGGCACCCCAGTATGCACATAAGGGTTATTCTGCTTCCTCTGGAACAAGGTTAGTGACTTACAATGGGAGCATAGGCTAACTCCACACCATGCTAGGGAGGGGATGGGAGGGAGTATCAAGCCAGCAAGGGCACCACGAGCTTCCCCTACCATTTTTAAAGTTCCACATTCTTTATTTGGCATTCATCCAGTTACTGGAAACATTTAACATTTTTCTGGAGTGTTGAAGAATCTGGATCTGCCAGATTTTGCTAGTTTTCCAAAGATTCTGTGGGAAAAGGGCACTCAGTAGTATCTTTTGCCACCATCTTGGTTGCTGGAAGTTCTCAGCTTTCTTTTGATTAGTGTTAGGATAGTACATCTTTCTTTACCCTTTATTTATAATTTATCTGTACCTTTGTATATAAATTGGGTTTCTGGTAGACAGCATATTGTTGGGTCTTGGTTTCTTATCCACTCTGTTAGTCTCTGTTTTTTAATTGGTATTTTTAGGTCATTCACATTTAAAGATTATTGTTGTAATTGGATTAATAACTACCAAAATTGTAACTGTTTTCTATTCATTATCCTTCTTATTTTTTAATTTGTTTGTCTTGCACTCTTTTCCTGCCTTTTCTAGTTTTATTTGAGCATTTGGTACCATTCCATTTTCACTCAATTTTACTTCTTTCCATATTTAGTGGTTGCTTTATGATTTTCAGTATACATTTACAACTGATTAATCTTTCAAATAACACTTTACAAATTGTGCAGGTATCTTGTAATACATTATTCCCAATTCCTCCATCCCATCATTTATAATATTGTTGTCATTCATTTCACTTATATATAAGCCATAATTATCCAATAAATTTTTATATTATCATTTTGAACAAATAGCTATATATTTTATCAATTAAGTATGAGAAATAAAAAGTTTTATTTTACCTTCATTTATTCCTTCTCTAATGTTCTTCCTTTCTTTATGTAGACCTGAATTTCTGACCTATGTCATTTTCTTTCTCTCCGAAGAACTTTTTTTAAATTAGCTAGTTAATTAATTAATTAATTAATTATTTCTCTGAAGAACTTTTAACATTTCTGGCAATGCAAGCCTGCTAGTGACAAATCCCTTTATTTTTTTGTTTGTCTGAGAAAGTCTTTATTTCTCTTTCACTTTTGAAGGATAATTTCACTGGAAACAGAATTCTAAGTTGCCATTTTTTTTTCTTTCAACAATTTAAAGATTTCCTTCCA
>JAQZBX010034153.1:0-25098 GCA_029593785.1 Cabassous unicinctus
AAAAAAAATAAAAAATTAAAATAAAAAAAACCATATAGGGTGCAGCAAAAACAGTTGTGAGAGGAAATTTATAGCTCTGAATTCTTACAACAAAAAGAAGAAAGATCTCAAATAGACCTAAATTCTCAACTTAAGTTACTAGAAATAGAACAGCAAAATAAATTGAAAGAGAGCACTTGGAAGGAAATAAAGATTCTAGTGGGGATAAATGAAATAGAGAATAAAAACTCAATAGAAAGGCTCAACAAAACCAAAAACTGCTTCTTTGTAAATATGATTAAAATCAACAAAACTTTAGATACACTGACAAAGAAAAAAGGAGAATGTACACAATAACTAAAATCAGAATTGAGAGGAGGGACATTAACATCAATCCCACAAAAATTAAAAATATATATTATGAGCATACTATAAATAATTGTACCCTATAAAATGAGATAACCTAGATGAAATATCAGAAATACACAAGCTATATACATTGAATGAAGATAAAATAGAAGATCTCAACAGAACAATAACAACTAAAGTGGTCAAACCAGTAATTAAAAACTTCCCAAGGAAGAAAATAACAGACAAGATGGGCTGTTAAATTACACCAAATATTATAAAACACCAGTCCTTCTCAAATTACTCCAAAAAATCAAATCAGAGTGAACGCTTCCTAATTCATTCTATGAGGTGAACATCACTCAAATACTAAAGTCAGATAATGATATGGTGATATAATTATGGACAAATAGCAATTATGAGTATAGATGCAAGAAATACTCAACAAAATACTAGGAATGTAATCCACCAACACTTTTAAAGAATTATATACCATAATCAAGTGGGAATTATTCTAGGTAGGCAATGGTGATTGCTGAAGAAACATAAGAAAAATTTACTTATGTAAAACATCACATTAATACAACAAAGTAAAAAAAAAAAACCAATCATTTCAATTGATGCAGAAGAGTTATTTGGTAAAACAGAAATCGCTGATGATACAAAGAAAACTCAGAAAACTAGTAATTGTATGAAATTAACTCAATATGTTAAAGGTAATAAATGAAAATCCCACATCTAACACCATTTTCAATGGTGATAAACAAAGCTTTCCCCATGATCTGGGACAAAATTAGGACACCCACTGTGACAGTTTGAAATTATTTATGAATCCCAAAATGAGAAAGATTATGTTTGTAAACTAAGCCATTCTTCTGGGTGTGATACCCTTGGATTGTGTTAAATTCAGTTGAGAGGCCTTTGGTTAAGATTACTTGTTAAAATCAATTTAGGGCTTTTGATTGGGCTACATCAGTAAGATATATCTCAGGTCACGTCTCCGTCCTTTTGCTGGGTCTAATATAAATGGTATCACAGAGAATGACTGACTGTGATAGACAGGAATAGACACACAGGAAGATTGTTTTTTATCCAGAGGGCCCAGGAAGAGATGAGCCATTTGCCTGATAGTTTGCAGCTGACCATGGGATGAGAACAGAACAGCTGAGACTGATATAGAAAGCCTGTAATGAAATGAGCCCTACACCAGGAGAGAGAGGACTGGAAGCCCAGAGGGGAAGGAGAATGAAAATTTAAAACAAACAAACAAAACAGAACTTTACAACACAAACAGTGAAATCTCAGGTAAATTATGGATGGCACTTGACATTATATTTATAATAATATAGTTTCAACAATAGTAATTAAAGCACCACACTGATACAAAGCCTTAATAATAGGTAAGCTGTGTTTTTGAAGGAGTACGTGGGAGGTCTGTACATTCTACGTGATTTTTTTTTTCTGTAAATCTTTAACTTTGCTAATATAAAAGGAAAAAATATTATCTCACCTCTTCATAAAAAAGTATAAGAACCCTGTACATCTCTAATTTCATGTGTTCCTAGTCATTCCAGCCATTGTTTCCTATATATTACAATGAAAATGCAATGCTAGTATTTTTGTTGTACACAGTTGACATTAAAAGAAATTTCATATACTTCCATGAAGTGCACTCTTCATATCTTTTTTAACAAATCAATTTTATTGATACACATTAATAAAGCATAAATCCATCCAAAGTGTACAATCAATGGCATTCAGTATAATCACGTAGTTGTGCATTCATCAGTCCAATCATTCCTAGGGTATCTTCATCATTCCAACATCAACAATAATAATAATTTTTTTAAAAATTCATCACCTCTCAAAAATATGTTTCTGTAGATTCAGTTTTTCCTCTCATTATTTTCTTCATGCTGGTGAACTTTAGTTTTTCTTCTACTGCAGGGCTATTGCCAAGAAATGTTTTGAGCTTTCATTTATTTTAAATGTCTCCATATCACACTTGAGATTCACATAAATTTTCACAAAGTATAGAATTATTTTTCTTTTTGATTTCTCACACTTTAGATTTCTTCTTCTTATCATTACTTTTTTAATGGGAATCCAGTCATAACTGATGTGTTCCCTACTCCACACTCCCCCAAACTTTCTCCCTTTTCTCTCCCATCCTGCCATGTTATCTGTCTGCCCCATTGTCTACTTTGAGGTGTTTCTTTACATATTTTTTTTGCTTCATTATGATGTGATACTGTGTGGAAGGAGGTGAATGGTATGTATATTTTGATGTATTTGGATTTCACTTGTTTGGGAGGTTCAGAATTTCTTAGATCTCTAATTTGATATTTTTCTCCAAAATTTATATGTCGCTTTTTATTCAATGTTTTTGAAGCATGCAGGCCCTGTTTTTGTTTATTTAAACACTGTTGTTATTATTGTTGTTTTTCTCTTACCTCCTCAGTTTGACAAACAATTATTCATCTGGTTTCAAGATTACTGATGTAGCTTATATGGCTTTGCATTTTTCCCAC
This sequence comes from Cabassous unicinctus, assembly GCA_029593785.1. Classification (NCBI taxonomy): domain Eukaryota; kingdom Metazoa; phylum Chordata; class Mammalia; order Cingulata; family Chlamyphoridae; genus Cabassous; species Cabassous unicinctus. The sequence goes on from JAQZBX010034153.1 coordinate 2,859, forward strand.
AACCTTCTAGTTATTTCAGCATCTAATCACAGCAGTATTTCATTGCTTAAAAGTTACACAGCAAGCCTTGAGAAATAAGTGTTTGGGAACTCATGTAAAGTAAATATTGTATGCTTGGACTTCTTTCCCAGGAACTCTAAAGAATAATTGTTCTGTGAACCACTTGACTACCTTCATTTCAATAGATCCTTTATGTAATTACTGTAAATAAGTAACTTCAACCCTACTGGCAATCATTGTAAATGCTAGTTTTAAATAGTTACTGTAAAAGTATAACTTCTGCCCTGTTAAGAAACATTGTGAATGTCTGTTCCTTTATTGTTTGTCCTGAGCACTGCATTTCTTAATCATGCTCCTCCTCACACACCTCCCCATCCACACATAGACAGGTAGGATAAAAGGCCCTCTTGCTTTGTGGCAAGCAAATCCGAGCCTCAGAAACACCATGCTATGACCCACCACCACAGATGAGGACTTAGACCATGACAAAGCTCATTCTACCCCTGTGTGATGACCGTCCCCACGTAAGCCCCCTAAACATACTATTGCTTACCAAGCTGGACTTGTCCAAGTCTTTCTTTCGTCTAACTTATCCCTCTCAGTTTGGTGGGAAATGTTCATTTTACAGCTGAAGTGCGATACTCAGAACAGCTGATACATTCTCTGTTAGCTGCCAATCTGCTCTTGAGTCCTTCTGGCAAATTTCATGTTATACTGTATTTTACTTTTTCTTTCTAGAATTTCTATTTAGGTCATTTAATTTTAACCTGCTTTTTTCTTCTGTGATTTCATATATGTATTTCCTCATTAGGATCATCTATTCTTTAAGCCGTTAATGTGTTTAAAACTGTTTTAAAATACTTGGCTGCTAATTTAACTTTAGGTTCATCTGGAAATTTATTTCTATTAACTTTTTTAACAAATCAGTTTTATTGATACATATTCATAAAGCACAAATCCTCACAAAGGGTACAGTCAATGGCATTCTGTATAATCACATAATTGTGCATTGAACACTTCAATCATTTTTAGAGCATTTTCATTATTCCAATAAAAAATGATAATGAAAAAAAAAAATCATCACATCTAAATCTCTCTATGCTTCCCCAGCCGTATATAGTTGCTATTCCATCTCCATCTCTCTAGTTTAGTTCTATTTATATTTTCTAAAAACTCATATATGCAATGTCACCCATATTCATATTTTATGTGCAGTTTCACTATGTTATACAGTCCCATGTTACAGTTTTTAGCTTTCCTTCTAGTAATATGCATGACCTTAGGCTTACCCTTTCAACCACTCTCATACCTATATAATAGCTCTGCTATTTACAAACACTATGATGTTCTTTTACCATTTCTATTCATTTCTAAAGATTTACAAATCACTTTTTACCAATTCTGTACAGATTAATCCTTATCTTTCCATTCTCTACACTTATTCTCTTTTATGGTGACCTATATTCTAATTATTAACTCCATGAGTTTGCACAATATATTTAGTTCATACAAGTGCAATCATACAGTATTTGTCCATTTGTGTCTGGCTTGCTTCACTCAACATAATATCCTCCAGGTTCATCCATGCTGTCATATATTTCACGACTTCATTTCTTCTTAGAGCTGCATAATATACCATTGTATGTATAAACCACAATTTGTCCATTCATCAGTTGATGGATACCTGAGTTGTTTCCAACTTTTGGCTATAATGAATAACAGCACTATGAACATAGGTGTGCAGATGCCTATTCATGTAACGGCTCTCATTTCTTCTGGGTATACACCTAGTAATAGTATTGCCAGCTCACATGGCAAGTCTATATTCAACTTCAATAGGAAATGCAAACAGTGGCTATAGCATTCTACATTCCAGCCATCAGTGATTAAGTGTTCCTATGTCTTCACATCCTCTCCAACATTTATAGTTTTGTGGCTTTTTAATAGCAGCCAGTCAAATGTGAAATGATATCTCATTGTAGTTTTGATTTGCACTTCCCTAATCACTAGTGATGTTGAAGATTTTTTCATGTCTTTCTTCACCATTTGTATTTCTTCTTCAAACAATTGACTTTTCAAGTCTTTTGCCCATTTTTAAATCAGGTTGTCTTTTTATTGTTGAGTTGTATGATTTCTTTGTGTATCATGAAGAGTAAACTCTTATCAAATATATGATTGCCAAATATTTTCTCCCATTGAGTTGGCTGCTTTTTCACCCTTTTGACAAAGTCAAAAGTGTTTAATTTTGAAAATGTCCCATTTATCTATTTTTCCTTTTCTTGCTCATGCTTTGGGTGTAACGTTAAAAGAACTACCGCCTACCACAAGATCTTGAAGATGTTTTCTTATATTTTCTTCTAGGACTTTTATGGTTGTTGCTTTTATATTTAAGTTCTTGATCCATTTTGAGTTAATTTTTATATAAGGTGTGATATAGGTGTCCTCTTCCTTTCTTTTGGATATGGCGATCCTGTTCTCCCAGTACCATTTGTTGAATAGACTGTTCTGGCCCAGCTGGGAGGGCTTGACAGCCTTTGCAAAAATCAGTGGACTGAAGATGTGAGGGTCCATTTCTGAGTTTTTGTTTCTTTTCCATTGGTCAGTGTATCTGTCTTTATGCCAGTACCATGCTGGGATTTTTTGTTTGTTTGTTTTTATCACTGTAGATAAGTAATATGCCTTAAAATCAGGAAGTGAGAGTTCTGCAACTTTGTTCTTTTTTAAGATATTTTTTTGCAACTCAAGGCCATTTATCCTTCCAAATAAATATGACAATTGGATTTCCATTTCTGCAAAAAAGACTGTTGGGATTTTTATTGGGATTGTGTTTAATCTGTACATCAGTTTGGGTAGAATTGACATCTTAATGATATTTAGTCTTCCAATCCATGATCATAGAACATCCATCCATTTACTAAGTCTACTTTGGTTTCTTTTAGCAATGTTTTGTAGTTTTCTGATTACAGATCATTTATACTTGGTTTAGTTTATTCCTAAATATTTGATTCTTTTAGTCGCTATTATAAATGGAATTTTTTACTCATTTCCTCCTCCAACTGCATATCAGTAGTGGATAGAAATGCTGTTGATTTTTTTGCATATTAATCTTGTATCTCACTACTTTGCTGAACTCCTCTATTAATTCTAGCAGCTTTGTTGGAATTTTTCAGAATTTCCTAGATATAGGATCATATCATCAGTAAATAGTGTAAGTCTTACTTTTTTCTTTCTTATTTGGGTGCCTTTTATTTCTTTATCTAGCCTTATTACTTTAGCTAGAAATTCTAGCACAATATTGAAGAACAGTGGTAACAGTGGGTATCCTTGTCTTGTTCCTGATCTCAGCAGGAAAGCTTACGACTTTCACCATTGAGTACAACACTAGCTGTAGGTTTTTCATATATGAACTTTACCATTTTGAGAAACCTTTCTTTTCCTATCATTTTTATCAAGAATGGATGCTGGATTTCATCAAATACCTTTTCTGCATCAATGGAGATGCTCATGTGATTTCCCTTCTTCAATTTATTACTGCAGTGTATTAAATAATTGATTTTCTTGTGTTGAACCACCCTTGCATATCTGAGATAAAACCCTATTGATTGTGCATTTACAGGTGAATAATTCTTTTAATACACTTTTGGATTTGGTTAGAAAAGAATTCATTTAAAATTTTGCATCTGTATTCACTAAAGAAATTTGTAAAATTTTTTTGTTGTATCTTTTTTTGGCTTTGGTATATGGGTAATATTAGCTTCAGAGAATGAGTTTGGCAGTATTCTCTCCTATTCAATATTTTGATAGACTTTACATAAAATTGGTATTAGATCTTCTTTGAATCATCAGTAGAATTTACCTGTATAGCCATCTGGTCCTTGGCTTTTCATTTTTTATTACTATTTCAATCTCATTTCCTGTTATTGGTTTGTTCAGGTCTTCTATTTCTTCTAGGTTCAGTGTATGTTATTCATGTGTTTATAGGAATTTGTCTGTTGTTTAATTTTTGGTATGCAATTGATTATAGTATCCTCTAAGGATCTCTTTTATATTAGTGGGATCACAGTTAATGTACTCTCTCATTTTTTATTTTATGTATTTGCATCTTTTCTCTTTTTTCTTTTGTCAGTCTAGCTAAGTTTTTTTTAGATATTTTTGATCTTTTCAAAAACCATCTTTTGGTTTTGCTGATTCTTTTTTTTGTTGTTGTTGTTGTTGTCCTCAATTTCATTAATTTCTGTTCTAATCTTTATTATTTTTTAACTTCTGCTTGCTTTGGGATTAGTTTGCTGTTCTTTTCATTATTCCTCCATGTAAGCACTTATGTCTTTGATTTTAGCTATTTCTACTTTTTTCTATAATATGGTTTATTTAATAATTATTGAGTGATTTTTTCTTATGTATTTATTTAATTACTTTTAATTAATTTTTAAAATTTTTAAAAAACCTTTATATTACATAAATGATACATGAAAAATATAGGGGATACCCATATGCCCTTCCCACTCCACTCCCATACCTTCCTACCATAGCAACATCTTTCATTAGCATGGTACCTTTGTTAAAATTGATAAACACATGTTGAAGCATATCTACTTACTGTGGAATATGGTTTACATTATAATTTACATTCTTTCTCATACAATTTTATAGGTTATGACAAAATGTTTAATGGCCCATGTAATTGTAACGTTATGCAGGACAATTCAAATGTCCCCAAAATGCCCCCATATTACATATATTCTTCCCTCTCCCTCCCCTCAGAATGTCTGGTGACCACTACCTTTATATCAATGTAAAAGTTCTTCCATTGCTAGAATAATAATGTCTATTTTAGTCCATTTTTCATTCCCAATCTTGAAGATTTTGGGATGGTGATGCCTAGTTTCTAATTGAGAAGGGACTAATTTTCCATGAGGCAGATGGATGCTTGAAGTTGCAGACATTCTCTGTTCCTTAGGATGGGTGTTGTCCATCATCATTTCCTTGTTAGTTGTCCCGAGTGAGTCCAATGAACTGGAGAGTAGGTGTAATGTGGCTGAGATGCAGGGCTCAATTGGCACATGCATGGACCAAAGATTTAAGTCTCTGGGACATGCACTTAACAAATATAGTGATAATTATAGGTTCAATTAAAATGGGCAGAAAAGCCATGTGTATGAAACTGTAAGTGAGTCTAACTCTGTTTCACTGGGGATAATAAACTCCAAAGTAAGGCCCACTGACAATGTACTAAATTCCTGCACTTGTCTGCTGTCTTTATAGTGTCTTCATGTCTCTAAAGCCCTCAGAATCCCCAATTTTTGAGGCATCATTTACTATGGATGTCAATAAGATCCTACTGAGACACACAAAAGCAGAACCTCTGGAATGACCTCCCAACTCACTTTGAAATCTCTTAGCCATAGAAACTCATTTGTATTTTATATTTCCCCCTTCTGGTCAAGGTTTTTTTTTCCAGATGCATTGCAAATTGGCACTTGGTAATAATCCCTCAGTGCAAGGGAGATTCAACCCTGGGAGTCATATCCCATACAGGGGGGAAGGTAGTGTATTTATATGCTGAATATGGCTTAAAGAAAATCTACATTTGAGCAACAATGAGTTTCAGGAGGTAACTCTTAGCCAAAATATAATATTGGCTTTCAATTTCACGAGTAGAGGTTCATAAGTATAATCATCAGTATCAAGGGCCTGGAATATTGGTCTGTCTTCCTTCATTAGGCACTGCCCTTGTACTCAGGTGATTCTTGCTCTTCTATTAGAGAATGTATCAGGACTCCCCAGAATGGGAATTTATTATTCTTTTGGTTATTGTGTGGGTCCCTACCCACTGAAACAATGCCCTATTAACACTTGAACATATTCATATGCCTTATAGGCATTCCCCACATTCACCTTTCCCCATACATCTTCACATCAATGACACCCCACAACAATAATCCTTCCAGTGCCACAGTTTTGACCCTTCTGTGATCCAAAAGCTCTCCAAAAATGAAGCCAACAAAATAACCAAATAAAATTAATAAGAAAATGAAATAATAGTTTTAAAAATAATAATATTTTTTTTAAAATTGAAATAATATAAAAATTTTTAGATATTGTGTCTTTCATCACTGTAAGAACTGTTGTCTTTTATGTACAGTGAAAGTTTCTTCTGTATATTACCTCAGTGTCTTATTTTTTTTCACTTTATCTTCAAAGAAGTTTAGGTTACAGAAAAATCACATAGAAAATATAGGAGATTCCCATATACCCAACGTCCTCCCCCTTTTCTGCTATCCCCTATTAATAACATTTTACATGCTGATGTTACACTAGTTACAATTGATGTACAAATATTGAAGCAGTGTTACTAACCATGGTCAATGGTTTACACTATGGCTTACATTTTGTACCATACACTTTTATAGGTTTTGATGTAATTTAAAATGGCCTACATACATTATTGCAAGATCATGCAGAATAATTCTAATTCTTTAAAAGTGACCTATATTCCATCTATTCTATTCTTCCCTTCCCCTCCCCTCAGGACCTATGGCAACCACTAAGTTTCAATTTTTGAAGAAAAAGATTCATAGTTACTTGCAGTAATATTGAGCACTTAGCATATTGGTCTGCTTTCTTTTATTAGGCACTACCTATGTTCTTCAGGGATTCTTTTCCCTCTATTTGGGAACATAACAGACTCCCCAGGATGGGAGTTTAATATTATCTTGTTTATTGTGTGGTTCTCCACCCACTGAGATAACACACTATAACAAGATGAACACTTACATATTCCATAGAAGCATGCCCTAGGTGCACCCTATCCCACATATCTCCCCACATCTGACGCCCTACACCAGTAACTCTCCCACGCCATATTGCCAAAAGAACATTCCTGACATTGCAGTTTTAACCACAGACCTGTAAATCCCTAGAGCTCACCTGCTTCTTCCTCCAACCCTCCCCCCAGTTTCATGGATAGTCTATCCCAACCTCACCACCCTGGCACCCCTCACAGAGCAGCACCACCAAACCCAGTCTCATCACTACACCACTCTCATGCCCATCCACTACCCAACCACACCCTTCCACTTTATCATAGAATTTTCCCATATGGGCATCGGCTCACCACCCTGTGCTCCCTTTGTGTTTGCCATAAACCTGTCTTCCCAACTCTAGCTCTGTGAGTCTGCTCAATTTTCTTAAGTCACATCAGTGAAGTCATATAATATTTGTCCTTCAGTGCCTGACTTACTTCACTAAACATAATGTCTTCAAGATTCATCCATGTTATCTAGTGTGTTGATACTGCATTCCTTCTTACAGCTGAGTAATATTCCATTGTATGTATACACCACAGTTTGCTTATCTATTCATCTGTTGATGGTCATTTGGGTTGCTTCCAACTTTTGGCAATAGTGAATAATGCTGCTACGAACACTGGTGTGCATATATTTTAATGTAAGCATTGAGGGCTGTAAATTTCTCAGTGCTAACTTTGTTGTATCCCATGCGTTTTGATAAGTTGTGTTCTAATTTTCACTCATCTCTAGATATTTATTAATTTCTCTTGCTATATCTAATTTGAGCCACTGATTATTTGAGTGTATTATTTAAGCTCCATATATTCGTGATTTTTTCCCTTTTTCTCTGTTTTTGATTTACAGCTTCATTCCATTACGTGAAGAGAAAGTTTCTGTGTAATTTCAATCTTTTTAAATGTATTGAGATCTGTCTTTTTACTCAACGTATTGTGTATCTTGGAGAATGTTCCATAAGAATGTATATCCTGCTGTTTTGGGGTGTAATGCTCTATAAATGTCTATTAGGTCTAGTCATATATTATGTTATTCAAACTCTCTGTCTCCTTACTCATACTCTCCCAGATGTTCTATTCAATGCTGAGATATTGTATGGAATTCTCCATCTATTATTGTAGAGATGACTATTTCTTCCTTTACTTTTGCCAGTGTGTGCCTCATGTGTCTTGGGACACCAATGTTAGACGCATAAATATTTATTATAGATATTTCTTCCTGGTGAATTGCTCCTTTTATTCATATATAATGACCTTATTCACCTCTTATTACAGTTTTGCATTTAAAAATGATTTTGCCCAGTATTAGGGTCACTACTCCAGATATTGGTGGTTACTATTTGTGTAGAATATATTTTTACAACCTTTCATTTTCACCCTGATTGTGACCTTATATCTGTGTTGAGTCTCTTGTAGACAGCATGTAGGTGGCTCATTTTTTAAAATCCATTCTGTCAGGCTATGTCTTTTGATTGGGGGCTTCAATCTATTAATATTCAATGTTATTACTGTAAAGGCATGACTTATTTTGTCCATTTTATCCTTTCGCCTTCCATTGTTATATCTTACTGACTTTTCACCCTTTAAGTTACATTTAAGAATAACTTAAGAGTCTCCAAGAACCTTGTCCTTGGTTTTTCCTTTCATGCTGTAGCACCCTTCTTTAGAATTTCTTGTAAATCTGGTATTTTTGGTAACATACTCTTTCAGATTTTGTTTGTCTGGGAAGACGTTAAACTCATCATCATTCTTGAAGGACAGTTTTGCCAGATAAAGAATTCTTGGCTGGCATTTTTTTCTTTTTCAATACTTTAAGTACATCATACCATTTTCCTTTTGCCTCCATGGATTCTGATGAGAGAGCAGCATTTAGTCTTAATTGAGTTTCCCTTGAATGTGATGTGTTGCAATTCTCTTCTTTAAGAATCTTCTTTATCACTGATATTTTTCATTCTGAATAGTGGTTGTTTAGGGTAGGTCTATTTGGATTTATTCTATTTGTGGTGTGTAGTCTTTCTTGACTATTGATACTTATGTCTTTCATAAGGTTTGGCATGTTTTCATCATAATTTCCCTCAAATGTTTTTTCTGCCTCTTTGCCATTCTCTTCTCATTCTGGGAGAAACATAATGCATATGTTTGTGCATTTCACATTATCATTCAATTCCCTGAGACCCTGTTCCATTTTTCCCATTCATTTCTGTTTCTGTTCTTTTCAAGTTCAGATTCTTTGTCCTCCAACTCACTAATTTTCTTCTCCTTCAATTCAAATCTGCTGTTACGTGCCTCTAATGTTTTTAATGTCATCCATTGTGTCTCTCATTCGCATAAGCTCTGTTACTTTTCTTTGCAAGCTTTCAAATTGTTCATATGTTTAACCAGTGTCTTGTTAATATCCTTTTTCTCTTTAACTATATTTACCTTCAACTCCTTGAGTTGATTTAGCAGAATTGTGTGGACATCCTTAAATAGTTGACTGAAAATATTTTGTCTCATCAGGAATGTTTAATTTTATCCCTCAGTTGGACATATCTTTCTCTTTTTATTATGGCTTGTAATTTATTGCTGGTGTCTAGGCAGCAATAAATTAGTTGGTGAATTTACTCTAACAGACAATTTCTCTCTTTTGCCTAGTAGTTTTGTTTGAGGGTTCTTCTTTGACTTTTTTGTTCAGCTTCTTCTACATCTTTAAGTATGTCCAGCTTAAATAATCAAAATAGGCCTGAGACCTACTAATGGGGCATAGACCAGATTCAAGTATGCCTGAACATGAAAGTCTCCAAGCAGCTTTTTAACTTATTGTAGTTTTCCAGCCTGCCAGCAGATGTTGCTCTTTGGCAAACTTTCCTCAGAGACACCTCTCTCAACCTACACTTCCTGGTGATTCTAGTCTGGACAGAGCCAAGAATCAAAATGGTCTCCACTGGCCAAACTCACTAAAGGGAAACCACTCGTTGCCTTCCAATGCACCCTTTCTCCTCCCAGGGAGGAAAAGTTTTGTTCCTCTTTCAGTTGGCTACAGTGAGCCATGGGTTTTATTCAGGCTGCTTGTCTTGAGTGTGGGGGATTGGTGTCATTGCCAGGCTTCGGGTCTAGTACCTTATAGTTTTCCTTCAGCCTCTCTGTCTCTCTGTCTCTCTCCCTCCTGGAATATGTGTAGCACTCTCCTGATCTGAAGATCCCCAAAGAAGTTCCCTTGAACAGCATTTTGCCCTTCCTCCATTATTTTTGTAAGAGAGTTGATCCCTGCTGTCCTACTCTGATGCCATGTTACTGGAAGTCTGTGTATCATTTTATTTTAATAAAAATTGGATAAGAAGGCTATATTGGATATTGTGTTTTAACTCAATCTAGTAAACTGCATCTTTTTTAGAGGAATGTATTCTGCATAATAAATATAAAATGGTAATTTTCTCTAATAAATCATTTCTAATATAAATTTCATTATATTAATATTATCCTTTTTATTTAAATATTTTTATTTATATCATTGTACAAGTTACCCCATTAAAATTAAAATAACAATAGAGCTGCTTTCATCAGTGGTTCCTTTTGCTCTGCTCACCCATTTATTTCATTCCTCAATCTTGAGGGTTTTGGACTATGTCTGCTCTGACTTCTTCAGGCTGAGAAGAGATGTAGATATTATGGTGCAGAGGAATGGAATTGTTTTGCTTATAGTTGAAAATACTTCTTGTTTTTGGGGTAGGTCTGGTCCAATCTCATTGTTCCTTCTTGAAACGTACATTTTTTTTCTTGTGCAAGCTTTCTTATTTGTCGTCCTCAGTTATTTTTAGATAGTTGCTTTATTGCCCACCCACCCCATTCTATATTTTGAAGGGCAACTGCCCTACAAAAAATATAACTTATTCTAAACTGTGTTCTCTAATTAGTCTCTAAATTCTTGACTTCATTTTTTAATGGACCTCTAATCATTGTCAATTAACATGAAAGTGACTTTGAATCTACTTGATATGAAAGTATCAATTTCATTCCATTTATTTTATTTTCATCCAAAAATTTGGAATCATGAAATACTTCTTGTATTTAGTTAAGAAAAAGAATCATCTAGTTTTATTTATACTGATGTCAAAGTATAGTAAATGTAGGTAAATAGATCATAAACTCAAGATCCTGAGCAAAAACAGCCATCATTATTTGGAAGCCTGAAATATCAAATGAATTATAAGTTGAGTATTTTTAATCAGCATGTTCCAAATGAATATGTACCTGGCAAATTTCAGACACTAGCAGTTGATCATATGGTATGAAAGAAAACAAGATAATTTGGAGAATAATACAGAAAGAAAGACTGAAAGAGAGGCAAAGAACTGTGAGGTTTATTTTGTAAAGTTTGGTATAACAGGGGACTACAGGGAATGTGCAAAGAGAGGGGCTATAAAAGAGAATAGTAGGTATACCAGACCCTGAAAAGAGGAGTATACTGAGAAAGTTGATATGGACATCGAACCATTATTTTTCACAAATGAAATATATTTATGTGACATGTTTTTGCTCTTATGGACAGAAAAATGGGAACATAATAATTTAAAAAGACCAATTAAATAATACTTTTTAATATAAGTGAATATGTGAACAAACCACTTGAAATTTTCTATATGAAAATATTGATTCAATGCAATTGTAAAAAATAGTATATACAAATTAAAAACAGGATAAAAATAATTGTAGTTCGAAAGCTATGATTTTTCATATAATATGAAAAATTGAGCAAGCTATTTGCTTATTACAGTTATTATTTTGTGTACTTACACAATAGGAATTTTGAATCAGTCTTGAGGTCACAAAATCTTTCCAAATAATATTCTGTAAAATATTTATTTTTTAATGTGTCAAGCTGCAGTTTCACTATGCTGGTTTGGATCTGATTAAAGAAAATCCATCTGTTTTAGATGTAATGATGGAAGAAAAGGAAGATCCATTCTAACATTCTTGTGAGAAAGTTAAGTTCAGGATTACATAGAATTGTTATTATCAGGCAAAAAAATTTCATAAAATTGTTGGAAATAATAAAGTCACGTAGAAAGAGAAATGTTCAAATGAGAACTCAAATATGACAGATAATAGCCTGAAATCTACGAATTGAAATGAGTAAATGAAACAAAACAATTTAGAAGTCCCAAGCTATTCTTTGCATAAATTAAACTTTATTTTAAAGGAGATTTTAGATTTCAGGAAAGTACATCTTACATCAAAATTTAACGGATGCCCATATATCCTATCCCTCCCTCTTCCACATTTGTCCAATTAATGACATCTTACAATTGTATGGTACTTTTGTTACAATTGATGAATAAATATTGAAGCATTGCTACTAATCATGATCTATAGTTTACATTGTGGTTTATACTTAATTTCAATGCCCTATGTTTCACATATTATTCTATCCCTGCCCCCTTCAGTACATCTATCTTTATGACAATGTTGCATATTCTTCCATTACTACAATATTAATAAGTTTACCTTGTTCATGTTTGCATTCCACCCTTATGTTTGTTCATTTCTCAACCTTGAGGGTTTTGGGATGGGGATGCCCACCCTGCCTCAGACTGAGGGGGTCTTAGATTCTATGTGGCAGATGGAAGGAACTGTTTTACTTTCAATTGTAGATACTCTTAGTTTCTTGGGATGAGTGTTGTCAATCATCATCATTTTGTTAGTTGTCCTGGATGAGTCAGATGACCTGGAAAGTAATGTTGGCCTCAACTCTTTGGAGATTCAGAGCTTAACTGGCATAGGAACAGACCAAAATTTAAGTCTCTGAGATATATATTTAATGGGTATAGTGCTAATTATAGGCTCAAATAAAAAGGGGTAGAGGAATCATCTGCAGGGAAATTATTAATAAGTCTAACTCTGTTACATTGGGGAAATAGGGTGTCATATATTTAAAGGTAAGGCCCACTGACAGGGTGCTAATTTCAAGTGATTGTATGCCTTGCTTAGAGTGTCCATATGATTCTAGAGCCCTCAAGAGCACCCCCTTTGAAGTTTTTTTACACTGGCAGTTAGTGAGATCTGCCTAAGACATGCATAAGTGTAACCTCTGGAATGACCTACAAATTCATTTTGAAATCACTTAGCTGTAAAAACTATTTTGTATTTAATGTTCCACCTTTTTGGTCAAGGTCTTTCTCCAAATGCATTGCTGGTTGGTGCTTGGTATTAGTCCCTCAATACCAGATTCTCATGCCTGGGAGACATGTCCTATGTCAAGGGCTAGGTAGTGCAATAATTTGCTGAATTTGGCTTAGAAATAGATCCACATTTGAGTAACAAGGAGGTTTTCAGGAAGTAAGACTTAGACAGTAGTTATTATTCAGCTAAATTTCAGTTTTTACAAGAACAAGGTTTATAGTTACATGCATTAATATTGAGGATTTGATATATTGTTTTGTTTTCTTTTATTAGGCACTGCCTATGTATTTGACAGATTCTTTCCCATATATTTGAGAGTGTAGCAGTACTCCTGATGACTGGAGATTAATATTATTTTGTTTTTTGTGTGGGTCTCCACCCACAAATATAACACGCTATGACAAGATGAGCACCTTCATATTCCATAGATGCATGCCCAGGTGCACCCTTTTCTACACATTCCCCCAACACTGACACTCTGCAAACAATGACCCTCCTTGCCATATTTGCCATAACAATATTCCCCCAATTGTATTTTCAACCACAGTCTTCCATGTCCCCAGAGTTCACAAGTTCCTTCCTCCAGCCCTCCCCCAAGTTCCACAGATAGTCCAACCCACCTCACCAACCATGCTCACCCTCACACTCCAGCACCATTGACCTCACTCACATCCCAGCACCACTATCCACTGCAAAACCACCCCTTTTCACCTTATCATATGTTCTCTCCAGAGTGAGCATAGGCTCACCACTCTCTACTTCCTTTCTTTCTCTTGGTAACCTATATTCCAGACTCAATGTGAGTCTGCTCAATATGCTTAGGTCATGTAAGTGAAGTCATGCCACATTTGTCCTTTAGTGACTGACTTATTTCACTCAATACAAGGTCTTCAAGATTCATCCATATTGTCACATGTGTCAATACTTTATTCCTTCTTACAGCTGAATAATATTCCACTATAGGCATACACCATATTTTGCTCATCCATTCATCTGCTGATGGACACTTTGTTTCCAACTTTTGGCAATAGTGCATAATGCTGCTATCAACATTGGTATGCATATATCTGTTCATGTCCCTGCTTTCAGTTCTTTTGGGTATATACCTAGTAACGGGATTGCTAGATCATATGGCAATTCTATAATTAGCTTTCTGATGAACCCCAAAAACGTCCTCCACCATGGCATCACCATTCTACATTCCCACAAGCAGTGAATGAGTGTTCCTATTCCTCCACATCCTCTCCAACACTTGTAGTTTTCTGGGTTTTTTAATAGCAGCCAGTCTAATAGGGGTAAGAAGATATCTCATTTTAGTTTTGATTTGCATTTCCCTAATAGCTAGGGCAGTTGAGCTACTTTCTGTGTACTTTTTAGTCTGTTGTATTTCCTCTTTGGAAAAGTGTCTGGTAAAATCTCTTGCCCATATTTAAATGGATTTTTGGTCTTTTTATTTTCAAGATGTAGGCTTTCTTTATATTTGCTGGATATTAGACCCTTATTGGATAAGTGTTTCCCAAATATTTTCTTCCATTGAATAGGATCCCTTTTTTATTTCTTGAGAAATTCCATTGAAAAGCATAATATTTTATTTTATTTTAATTTTTATTTTTAGTAGATACCATTTATATACTTTTCCACTCATTGCTTGTGATTCGGCTGTAAAGTTTATGAAGTGATTTCTTACTACAACATGTCCTAGATGTGTCCCTACATTATCTTCTAGGAGCTTTATGGTCTTGGCTCTTATATTTAGGTCTGTGATCCATATTGAGTTATTTTTTGTATAAGGTGTGAAATGGTGATCTTGCATTTTTTGGATATGGATATCCAATTCCCCTACACAATTTTTTGACCCAGCTATTCCATTCCTGTTGAGTGGGCTTGGTGGCCTTGTCGAATATCAGTTAACCATATATACATGGGTCTATATCAGAATTCTCAATCCAGTTCCATTGGTCAGTATGTCTATGCTTGCACCAAAAATATGCTGTTTTAACCACTGTGGATTTATAGTATGTTTTAAAGTCAGGTAGCATGTATCCTCCAATTTCATTTTCCTGTTTCAATATGTTTTTGACAATATGGAAGGGTAAGGGATTACCCTTCCAAATAACTTTCATAATTTGCTTTTTCAGTTCAGTAAAAAACTGCTCTTGTAATTTTTATTGGGTTGCATTAAATCTGTAAATCAATTTGGGTAGGACAGACCTCTTAATGATATTTACTTTTCCAATCCATGAACATGGACTATTCTTCTATTTTTAGGTCCTCTTTTAATTTCTTTAACAATGTCATTGTTTTCTGTCTATGAGTTCTTTATATCCTTAGTTAAGATATATGATTCTTTTCATTACTATTGTAAAATTATCATT
The DNA here is from genome assembly GCA_029593785.1 of Cabassous unicinctus. Lineage (NCBI taxonomy): Eukaryota > Metazoa > Chordata > Mammalia > Cingulata > Chlamyphoridae > Cabassous > Cabassous unicinctus. The sequence continues at coordinate 18,195 of JAQZBX010034153.1, forward strand.
TTTTCTTGATTTCCTCCCTAGATTGCTCATTATTAGTGTACAGAAATGTTACTGATTTTTCGCGGGTGGATCTTATATCTTGCCTCTTTACTGAACTTTCTTATCAGCTCTAGAAGCTTTTTTGTAGATTTTTTAGGGATCTTTATGCATAGGATCCTGTCATCTGCAAATAGTAAAATTTTTACTTCTTCCTTTCCAATTTGAATTCCTTTTATTTCTTTTTCTTGCCTACATACTCAAGCAAGTACTTCAAGTGTAATGTTAAATAAGAGTGGTGACATTAGGCATCCTTGTCTTCTTTCAGATCTTAGAGGGAAAGCCTTTAGCATTTCACCATTGTGTACAATGTTAGCTGTGGGGCTTTCATTTATACACTTTTTCATGCTAATGAGGTTTCCTTCTATTCCTATCTCTCAAAAAGTTTTTGTCAAGAAAAGGTGCTGTATCTTGAAAAATGTTTTTTTCTACATCAGTATGGGTGGTCATGTGATTTTTTTTCTTTTGATCATTCAATGTGGTGTATTACATTGATTGGTTTTCTTATGTTGAACCATACTTGCAATCCTTGGATGAAACCCACTTCAATATTGTGTATAATTTGTTTAATACAATTAGCTAATATTTTTGTGGGGAATGTTAGCATTTAATTTCATTAGAAAAATTGGTCTATAGTTTTCTTTTCTTGTGGCATCTTTATGTGGCTTTGGTATTAGGATAATGTTGACATCATAGAATGAGTTACATAATGCTCCCTCCACTTCTATTCTTTGGAAAAGTTTAAGCAGAGCTGGTGTTAGTTCTTGCCAGAATGATTGGTAGAATTCACCTATGCAGTTGTCTGGTTCTGGACATTTTTGGCTGGAATGTTTTTGATGACTAATGCAATATCACTTCTTGTGAATGTAAATGGTCTATTGAGGATTTCTATTTCTTCTTTCATTAATGTAGGTTGCTTGTGTGTTTCTAGAAATTTTGTCCATTTCATCTAAGTTATCCATCTGGTTTGAATACAATTTTTCAAAGTATTCTCTAAAGATATTATTTCTGTGGGAACTGTAGTGATATGCCATGTCTCATTTTTTAATTTGATTTATTTGCATGTTCTTTATTTTTTCTTTGTAAGTCTAGCTAAGGATTCATCAATTTTATTATTCTCAAAGAACTAGATTTTGGTTTTGTTATTTTTTTAACCACAGGTGCTGACAACTTTACTTTCACATTTCACAATACAAATGAAAATTACTTTTTTTTGTTCTTATTTTTTGTAGTGTCTTTTAATCTCCAATTTCATTTAGTTCTAGTCTAATCTTTGTTGTTTCTTTCTTTCTGCTTGGTTGAGATTAATTTGTTGTTCTTTTTCCAGGTCCTCCAAGTGTGCAGTTTGGTCTTTGATTTTAGTTCTTCTTTTTTAATAAATAGGCATTTATACCTATAAATTTCCCTCTCAGCATTGCTTTAGCTGCATCACATAAGTTTTGATATGTTGTGTTCCCATTTTCATTTGTTTCAAGTTCGTTGCGGATTTCTTTTGTAATTTCCTCCTTGATCCACTGATTCTTTAAAAATGTGTTGATTAACTTCCATGTATTTGTGCCTATTCTGGTTCTCTGCTGCTTATTAATTTCCAGCTTCATTCCAATGTGATCAAAGAAAAATTACTTTGTATAATTTCTATCTTTCTAAATTCATTGATACCTATTCTGTGACATAGTATATACTCTATCATGGAGAATGATCCATGTGCATTTCAAAAGAATGCATGTCCTGATGTATTTGTATTTGGGTGTAATGTTCTGTATATATCTATTAGGTCTATATCCTCTAATGTATTATTCAAGGAATCTGTTCCTTTATTGATGCTCTGTCAAGATGTTCTGTCTAATGGAGATAGTGGTGTATTAAAGTCCCCCAATATAATTGTGGGAGCATCTATTTCTCCCCTTAGTTTTGCCATTGTTTGTCTCATGTGTTTTGGGCACTCTGATTAGGTGCATAAATATTTATGCTTGTTCTTTCTTCTTTATAGAGTACCCATTTTATTACTATACAGTGTCCTTCTTTGTCTCTTACAATAGTTTTTCATTTAACATCTGTTTTGTCTGAATTAGTAGAGATACTCACACCCTTTTTAAATTTCATTTGAGTGTAAAATTATTTTGCAAACTTTCACTTGCAACCTCCTTGCATCCATGTGTCTAAGGTGTGTCTCTTATCGACAACAGATAGATGGGTGCTATTTCCTTATCCATTTTGCCAATCTGTATCTTTTGATTGGAGAGTTTATTCCATTAACATTCAATGTTTTTACTGTCAAGACAATACTTATATTAGTCATTTTTCTTTAGGTTTATATATGGCATGTTTTGTTTTTATTTCTCTCTTTTTTTAATTTTAAGAGGTACTGGGGGTTGAACCCAGGACCTCATACATGGGAAACAGGCACTCAGCCACTGAGCTATATTGGTCCCCTTGATTCTCCTCTTATCTTTTTATTACTCTTACTAAAAATATTCCTTTCTGCACTCTCCTCCTACCCTCTATTTCCAGTTTTTTTTCCCCTTTCAACCTGTATAACTCCCTTTTTTATTTCTTGAAGTCCAAGACTCTTGTTGACAAACTCTCTCAATTTCTGTTTATCTGTGACTATGTTGAACTCTCCTGCATTTTTGAATACCAGAATTTCTGGAAACAGAATTCTTAGTTGGAAATATTTTTTTCTTAGCACCTTAACTATATCATACTGCTGCTTTCTCCTTTCTGTGGTATCAGATGAGAAATCAGCACTTAATCTTAATGAGCTACACTTAATGCGGTGGCTCTCTTTTCTCTTACTGTTATGAGAATTCTCTTCTTCTTGATTATTTGACAATTTTATAAGTATGTGCTTTTGGGTAGACATGTGTATTAGTCAGGGCTCTCTCAGGAAAGAGAATCAACAGGAGATATCTCTCAATAATATGAGATTTTATAAGAGTCTCTCATGTGACCATGGTGATGCACAACTCCAGGTTCTGCAGGCAGGCTGCAAACCAGGGGCTATGATGAAAGTCGAATGAAAAGTCCTTTGTGAGTTTTTGGGAGAAGTTGGCTGTCCAAAGACAAGCTGGAAAATTGTCACTAAATGTTGAAATCACTTCCCCTTTTAAGACATTCAACTAATTGGATAAAAGTGTCACCCATTGCTGATGCAATCTCACTGATTGATGAAGATGTAATCAGCCATCCACACAGTAAACTCACTGTTGACAGAAGTCCATAAATGCTCTTGTATTCAATTAGCCCAGTGCTTGCTAGACCAAACACCTGGACACAATTACCTGGCCGAGTTTACACATTAGCCTAACCATGAGAGTCCACCACTTGTAAACTTGGCAACCATACAAATTACCTTAAACCATACTTAGTCTCTAAGTAAAAAACAATAACAGACAAGCATACATATATATTTCTGCCTAACAATGTTCAACTCACCTGCGTACAACTGGAAATGCATGAATTCCCTACAGAAAAGGGTGAAAGTCCTTGGGTAATATTCACTCTTAAACTTGACATCCTTAAATATTATGACATGAAATGAATAAAACTATTCATATGATAGGTAAAAAGGTTGGGGAAGAAAACAAAGAAATTCATTTTGTGTGCATATACAATCACAGCCTTAAAGAGAAAAGGAAGAAAGTTTCATGACTATTATAGTCCTCATTTCTGTAACTGGTCACGTGGTCAAAGTTCATATTTATCACTACCTTCTTCCACTATCCATTCCACATTTCTGTTACCCTCAGCAAGCTCTTCAGCTGGCCATGGTTCTTTGCCTGATGGGGTGATCCAAACTTTCATTCCTGAAGATTCTGGGCCATTGTTAGTCCTGCTTCGATTGGTTTGTTGCAATTTTCCATTGCCTTTAATTACAGGGCATGGCAGTACTAGGAAACACCCAAGAGGATCTCCTGTATTTCAGGAAAAGTCTTCTTTACTCCCATTATGTATGTGTAGTTCTATTTCCCCTTGATAATCAGGATCAATCACCCCAGCCAGTACAGTAATTCCCTTCTTTGCCTGTTGATTCACAGGTAAAAGTAGCCCAAAGTGGCCAGGTGGCAGTCTTAAATTTCAGTCCAGTGGAATCATTGTTTTGTTCCCTGTTGGCTGCACTCCTCCTTTAGGGACTAAAACCTATAGACCAACAGAGTTTAAGGTTGCAGGGACAAGAAGCAAAAATTTTCCTAATGGGCCACTAGGGGTAATAGTGAGTGGTGCCACTCCCATTTCCACCCCTTGATTCCTGGACTCATTAATCCTGGTTATGGGAGAAATAGCACCATAGAGTGAACACTGATTTAGAGCATACACAGCTTCCTGGAGAATGTTGCCCCAGCCCTGCAAGATATTGTCACTTATTTGATGCCATAACTGAGTCTACAAAAGGCCATTCCACCAATCTATTAATGCAGCTGCATCAGGGTGATAGAGAACATGGTAAGAACAGTGAATTCCATGGGCATGTGCCCATTCCCACACATCATTTGCTGTGAAATGTGTTCTTTGATCAGAAGCAATGCTGTGTTTATACCATGGTGGTAGATAAGACATTTGGTATCTCCACAGATGGTAGTTTTGGAAGAAGAATTACGTGCAGGAAATGGAAACCCATATCCAGAGTATGTGTCTATTCTAGTTAAAACAATTCACTGCTCCTTCCATGGTGGAAGTGACCCAATGTAGCCAATGTGCCACCAGGTAGCAGGCTGGTCACCTTGAGGAATAGTGCCATATCGGGGACTGAGGGTGGGTCTCTGCTGCTGGTAGGTTGGGCATTCAGCAGTGGCTATAGCCAAGTCCCCTTGGTGAGGGGCGCCTATGTTGTTGAGCCCATGCATAACCTCCATTCCTTCCTCCATGGCCCCTTTGGCTGGGGAAAGAGACTGAGCATTAGCCACAGAGTGGGTCATCTTATTCACTTGATTATTGGAATCTTCCTCTGCTGAAGTCATCCTCTGGTGAATAATCACATGGGACACAAATATGTTCATGTTTTCTGCTCACTTAGAAAGGTCTATCCACATACCTCTTCCCCAGACCTCCTTGTCACTAATTTTCCAATCATGTTCCTTCCAAGTCCCTGACCATCCAGCCAAACCATTGGCAACTGTCTATGAATCAGTGCACAACTGCACCTCTGGCCATTTCTTCTTCCAAGCAAAATGAACAACTAGGTGCACTGCTCGATGTTCTGCCCACTGGGAGGATTTGACCTCACTGCTATACTTCAAGGATGTCCCAAAAAAAGGGCTGCAGTGCTGCAGGTGTCCACTTTCAGTTGGTAACTGCATATCATGCAGAACCATCTGTAAACCAGGCCCAAGTTTTCTCATCCTCAGTCAACTGGTTGTAAGGGACTCCCCAAGAGGCCAAAGCTGTGGGCCACGAAAGAGAAGGTAACATGGCAGAGGTGGTGACCATGGGCATTTGGGCTACTTCCTGATGTACCTCACTTGTGCCTTCAGGACTCGCTTGAGCCCTTTCTCATATATACAATTTCCACTTTATTATGGAGTGCTGCTGTCCATGCCCAACTGTATGATTTGGTGGGTCATACAATACTCAGTTTATGATAGGCAACTCAGGTCTCATGGTAACTTGATGGTCCATGGTTAAGCGTTCAGTCTCAACTAACGCCCAGTAGCAAGCCAAAAGCTGTTTCTCAGAAGGAGAGTGCTTATTTGCAGAAGATGGCAAGGATTTGCTCCAAATTCCTAAGAGTCTGCATTGTGATTCCCCTATAGGGGCCTGCCAAAGCCTCCAGACAGCATCTCTATTTGCCACTAAAACTTCCTGCACCATTGGATAAGCCTCATATGCAACCATGGGGTTGAACAAAGTCTAGGTTCTGCAGGAAGGCTGCAAACCAGGGGCTCTGATGAAAGTCCAATGAAATTCCAATGAAAGGTCCTTGATGAGTTTTTGGGAGAAGTTGGCTGTCCAAAGATGAGCTGGGAAATTCTCTCTGAAACAATCTCCCTGATTGATGCAGATGGATGTAATAAGCCATTCATGCAGTAACCTCACTGGTGACTGAAGTCCTTAAATGATCTTGTATTACGATTAGCCCAGTGTTTGCTGACCAAACACTTGGACACAATTAACTGGCTGAGTTGACACATTAGCCTAACCATCACAACATGTTAGGATTTAACACTATTTGGAGTGTGTTGTGCTTCCTGGAAATGTACATCCATGTCCTTCATAAGAGTTGGGACATTTTCCATCATTATTTCTTCCAAAATCCCTTTCCCTTCTCTTCTGACTCTGGGATGCTTATATTGAGTATGTTTGTGATTTTTATGTTGTCATTCAGTTCCCTGAGTCCTTGCTGATTTTTTGTATTTCTGTAATCTATCTGTTCTACTATCTATGTGGTTTCAGATGTTCAATCTTCAATGTCACTAATTCTTTACTCTGCCAATTCAAATCTGCTACTTTTTGCACCCAGAGTAATTTAAATTTTTTGCATTGTGCCTGTCATCACCATTGGTTCCGTTATCATTTAATGTATATTTATTATTTATTTTGTATCTTCAGCCAGTGTCTTCTTTACATCTTTTAGCTCTTCCTTCACTTTATTAAGTGGAATCATGATATTTGTTTTGACATGCTTGATTAATTGTTTCACATTCTGTCTCTCCTACTGCTTTTTAGTTTGTTCATTAGACTTTGTCATGTCTTACTGTTACTTAGATATGGCTTGTAATTTTTTGCTGGTGTCTTGTCATCTGTTGATCTTGATGGGCTTATTCAGTTGTTAACTTCTCTTTCTACTCTGAGGTTTTATTTCATTTTGTTTAATTTTGTTAAGGTTCCTCTTTGACACTTGGTTCCACTTATCCTATATCCATGTAGTTGT
>JAQZBX010034154.1:0-25097 GCA_029593785.1 Cabassous unicinctus
TCAGGGGTTGAGCGCCAGCTTCCCACATATGAGGTCCTGGGTTCAATGCCCAGTCCCAGTACCTCAAAAAAAAACAAAAAACAAAAAAACAACAAAACAACAACAAGTAAACCATGACTAGGGCCCCACCCCTGATTCTGAATAGTTTTCCAGTGTAGCATTGCCTGAAGAACAGAAGCAAGGCAGGTTCAAGTGGGAGGTGTCAATTGGGGCACCAGAAGTTTTACATTTAGATAGGGGTGAGGCTGATGGCTTGCCCACCCAGCTCATGAGCTCACTGGCAGCATGAGATTGGAAACATGGTGCTTTTCTGAGCATGTCAATATTCTGCAGACCTGAAGAAAACTAGTATGAATCATTAAGACTTCCCAGTGGTTTAATCCACATACATGGTTAGGGAACCATATTTAGAATGTTCACTTTTCTATGCCCCCAGTGGCCCTTCAAAGGGTGGGAGGTGGAGCAGTTATTTGATCCATTGTAAAGAAACAAGGAAAGTATGTCTGTGGTTTCCAAGGTCCACTATGGGATATCCAAAGGTATTTTCCATCATTGTGTTCTTTGAATGTAGATTTCTATTTCCAGAAGTGACAGTACATGTCAAGTTGTTGTTTCATCTGATGACTTCATCACGTTAATTTGAATTGAAGGATAAGGGTCAAAACTGCTTGTTACAGGCAAGTTATAGTCCCACAAACAGTTGACTTGGGGAGGCCCAAACACTCAAGTGGGGGAACCTGCACAAGAAAAGGCAAAGAGGTCCCTAGTGGGCCTCCCAGCTGCCAAGCTACTTCCCGGAGACCGTGAACCACAGAAAGATAAACATCAAAAACACAGGGAAAATGCTGCTGAGTCCATTTTGTGTATTACTTGAGTCCATTCTAAATGTTAACAAAAATCCAAATAAACCATCTCTACAGGGTAAAGTTTTGACACCTAGATTCAGTGTCAGGGCCTCATAGTTCTATACTGATACTTATTTTTACTCCATGGGCCAAGCAGTAAAATCTGTTTTTGAAAAATAGGGAATTAACATAAGACAGGAAGCAGAGAGTAGGTGAGGGGACCCAGAACCCTCTATCCCAATGATCCAGAAGTTGTAGCCCACTTTTTTCCAACTCTCAGTTGAAGACCTAATTCTTCCTTTTAGTTAGTCCCCATTTAATGAGTGGAATTGGTTGCTTGGCTCTGCCCTTGGTCGTGACATCTCATGGAGGCTACCTCTACCCCTGGAACCTAGAACTGGGGTGGGGAGCCGAGAAGTCTCCAGCTATTCAGGAAAGAAAAAAGAGCCAAATGCCTGGCTAATGAATGCCAACACTCCCCAGCATGTATTGCAATAGACCTTGCCCTGGCCTGCCCCTGCCCCTGTGTTTTCTTAGGGGTTGTTTTTCTCCTTCCCCTTCCCAGGAAGTCCTTTGTAAGCCAATAATCCTACGCATTCGAGTTTGTCCAAGGGACTCCACAGCACCCAGAAGGCTGAAATGCCTAAAGGTTTATGTCATTTCTGTGCTAGGCTGTTCATTGTCTTCGCTGTGTTCAGGGACCTCTGGAAATGGAGTCTGTTCTGTCCAATATAAAGCCAGCTTGTGATGTTCAAGGGACTGGAATAAAGTGGCTTACAATTCGAAGGACTCTGAAGTGCTCGGTTGTTCCGTACACTTGTTTGGGCTGGGGGAAGGGTGGGTGGGGGTGCTGTCCCATCAGTACGCCTAGGAGTGACTTTTCCACAAGCGGATTTTTTATTTTTCAATTTTTAAGATTTATTTATTTATTCCACCCCCCTCATTGTTTTGCACTCACTGTCTGCTCTCTGTGTCCATTCGCCATGTGCTGTGCCTGCTCATCTTCTCTTTAGGAGGCACCAGGTACTGAACCCAGGACCTCCCACGTGGGAGAGAGGCGCTCAGTTGCTTGAGCCACCTCAGCTCCCTCCACAAGTGGATTTAATAATATATTTATAAATCACATCACATGGAGTGGCCCCTGTAGCAGTCAATTTTGTGTTGCTCTTGTTTGGCATTAAAGCATGTTTATAGTTTAATATGAGTATCTAGAACATGAGATTTTCATGCCTAAACTCCTGCCCCAGCTGAATCTGGGCTCTAGTGAGGCTTTGGGTCCTGATATTGGTTCCCTACTGGGCGTAGTTTCTGCCCTAGAGGAACACAGGAACCCAAGGTCTGTGACTGGAGGAAGGAAGGCACTACTGAGCATCCTTGGCCTATGTACGGGCTTCCTTGCTCCCCTCCCCATTGGGCCTTCATTTTTCCTTCATCTTCTTTTCACCTTTATTCCTAATGACCAGGGCTGTAAATTCTAGTTCAACTATCAAGCACACCAGAGGAGAAACTGAGGCAACTTCCTCTTCAGTGGGCATCTGGGCAAGCACAAAGAAATCATTCTTTTCTTCCCTGTCTCTGTCTAGAGAAGATTCGGTGGAAAAGAGGACATCATGCAAAGCCAGTTCAAAGCCATCCTCAAAGCCAGTTCTGATCAAGATGTTGGTTTGCTTGTTTGTCCCTGTCACTGGCCCTACCTCCTGCACAGAAAATCATTAATATAGGGAAAAGAGGCTGCCAACTGGAGTATCCTAGTGTCTCATAAGCTGGCCAACTAGACCTAGCATGGGAGTCAAGTTTCCCTGGGAGGGACCAGCAGTGGCCCTGATACCCATGAGTACTGAGCACAAATAAGCACCAAATCACCAACGGCAGTGATGGTGAGAAGGTGACTGGGAGCCTCCAACCTGATCAGGAGCCTGCGCATCTGCACCTGAGGGCTGAAATGGGAGCCAACCTGGCAATTTCCAGCAACTTTCTAAGCCCGAGGCTCCTAATTTCAGGGCATTGTTCCAATCCCCAAACTCAACTAAGGCCCCTCACAACCTCACTCAGGCATGGAGGGTCCCCACCAGTTGAAGAGGGGGTCCAAGTGTTCTCTCAGTCAGATAGGGAACATAAGAACTGCCTTTGGAAGAAATGGAGATGCTTCACACACATCTCATCTTTGTTAGGCGTATGCTCACCACTCTCCTGAAACTTTCTGTATTTTTTGAGGTGGCTGTAGAAGTAAGAGAAAAAAAATATCGAGGTTGTATTAGTCAGGGTTCTCTCAGGAAACAGAATCAACAGGAGATATCTGTCAATAATATGAGATTTTATAAGAGTCTCTCACACAACCGTGGGGATGCACAAGTCCAGGTTCCGCAGGCAGGCTGCAAACCAGGGGCTCCGATGAAAAGTCCTTGATGAGTTTCTGGGAGAAGCTGGCTGTCCAAAGACGAGCTGGGAAATTCTCCCTGAATGTTGAAATCACTTCCCCTTTTAAGGCATTCAACTGATTGGATAACAGCGTCACCCACTGATGATGCAACCTCCCTGATTGCTGCAGATGTAATCAGCCATCCATGCAGTAAACTCCCTGGTGATCGAAGTCCATAAATGCTCTTGTATTACAATTAGCCCAGTGCTTGCTGGACCTAACACCTGGACACAATTACCTGGCTGAGTTGACACATTAGCCTAACCATCACAGAGATCTTTATTTTCTAAGGTAGTAGAACAGCAGTCAAATCCACCTAAAATAGAAAGATTGTGAGATAATCTTTGTGTGCTTAGTGAAAAGATGTTCAGGCCAAGGGCATTTGCAGTGGTATATGCATTCCAAGCAGTGGTCTCTACAAGTGAATGCTGACCACATGCCCAGCATTATGCTGAGGGAACTGAAAACACTCGCCTAGGTCCTGGGTGTGAATATACAGTGCAAGGTCCCAGACGTTCCCAGGGGTGGGACACGATGATCACTATGCAAGCATTCCACAGTGTGGAACTGGGAGCCTTATGTCATGACTTATCTCAGCATTATTCCAGGAAATGGCAGGCATTTTATTAGTTCTTTAGAAGACAGGGTGAAAACACTTAAAATGCTGTGTAGCTTGGCTTGCGAAGCCTTATTAAATACTCATAGCACACCATACATGCATAGACAGACAGACAGACAGACCGACTGACTTTCTTTCAAAATGTGTCTTTCCAATACCAGTTTTTAATCAGCTTACTGGGTTCACATTGAGCACCCAATGGGGTGCAACACAGTAAGAAGCACTCTACTCTTGGGGGGGTGGGGGTGTTATTAGCAAAGAAATAGGAGACCAAGCTCACAGCTCAGCTGGTAACCTCTGTCCAGCACCTTGAAAAATAATCACAAAGGAATCTGCACCCACACCTGATGGCAGAGCAGAAATCAAGTTCTCTCCTGAGAAGAACTGCCTGAAGGGGACTTGCTGCCCAGACTTTAGGGTCCTTTCAACACCCCCTTCCTCTCTTCTGCTGCTTCTGGCTGGTGAAGCCTCACACTGTCTTTCTTACAGTGCCTGGGTTTCAAACTTAACCTGGGCACCCATTTAGAGGCACTCAGAGAAGTGCAGGGATGAAGAACCCCTGAGGACAGGAAACCCACTCAGGGAATGTTTACATGTAAATGTAATGAATGAATGAACCTCTAATTAGAGACTTTTGGGGAGGAGGCAGGCTGTGGTGGCCATGGAAGCCCACCCCTAACACCCCAGCTCCTTTCTGAGAACCTGCTGTGGGAAGTACAACTGCTCACTCTGAGTCTGTGCTCTCCTCAGGCTGCTACCCCACAGCAGGGGTACTAGAACTGGGCCATTCTTGCCCAAAGCGGGGTTCTTCCAATGGGCGATCTTTGTTCGGGGACTCCCCACCAGCCTGGCTGAGACTTCCTCAGAACCGTGCTGAAGGCTGAGGCTCTTCCTACCCAACCTTCTTCCCTCACCTCCCTTCTTTAGCAGTTGTCACACCTATACTGGCAGTCTTCAGGCTCCGTCTACTCCTGCTCTTTTCTTCTTCTCAAGAACTTCCCCCAATAAATCTCCCGAATATCTCTTCCCATTTTAGTATCTGCTTCTTGGAGGACCTGTACTGACAATGACCATTCCCTTCTCCAATCCTGTTGACACACCAGAAACACAGGGCTCAGATACGTGAGCTGGCAACGTTCCTGAACTGTGGCTCGGGTTTGGTGACCTTTCATCCATACTGTGAATGCCTTAGGGTAATGGGTTTGTATGCCTTAGAATTAGGGTGATGACAGAGCTCTGACTCTCCCAGGACGGCTTCTACTAATGGCTGATAAAACCAGACCATTATCACTCTGCACATCACCTCCTTTGAGGGCAAACTGTCTAACTTGCCTCTTGATCCCCATCATCAGCAACTAAACTGAATTAATATAAAGAGAGGAAGACAAGAGCTGGTACTGGACTCTGTGGCTTGCCGAGTGCAGGGAGCATTCACCACGCTGCTGGCCCCAGACTGCCATGAGTGAAGGGAGGGTCTACGGGGAGATGTGGGGAACAGCTAACCCCACCTCCTCTTCCTGCTCGCAGATTCAGGCATAGAAGCTGCTGGGGTGGGAGTTAGTTGAGGAAGGCTTCCAGAAGGCAAGTTTTTAGCCAAGATGAGCAAGCTGTGGATTTGGATAGACAGAGAGAAGGTGAGATGTGGAAGAATGTAGAAATGCGAATGGTTTGGAACAGAGGGGCTCTTCGGAGATAATCACGGATACTGGTGAAAGGGGGACGTGCGGCTCAGCAGAGAGGGAGGTCACTGATGACGCACCAACAGGTACAGGAATAGTGCATCCAGGTGTTCAAACTTGAGTTGAGAGAGGAGGGAGCCTGTGGGTTCCAGGGAGAAGACTGTCCTGATGGCCCTGGAGTATGTGCTGTGAGGTTTGAGCCTCTGTGTAGAGGTTGGCACAGATGAACTAAGAGACCAGAAAGCTTGTGGTTGCTCAGGAAGGGGAAAGGTCAGCAGTAAACAGCCAGAACCCACTCCCCGCTTAGAGGTGGCCAAGAATGACCACGCTGGTGAGGATGAAAGGACATGCTTAGGGCGTCTGGATCTCTTCAGCCCCTGACTCATTTAACCTTGGGGTGGGAGCACGCCAAGGCAACCTTAAGTGGAAACGCCTTCTCTCTTCAAGCCCAGGACCCAAAGTGCCCCGGGCGTGCCCAGAACGCTCCCGGGTCACAGCAGAGGCTCCTCCCCATCAGGCAGGGAGCCCCAGCGCCCACCTCACCCAGAGCACCAGACCCTTGCTCACTTTAATGTTATGAATATTTATTTTTTCTTCTTAAAAATGTACAAAAAATAAAATAACTGTATTTATAGATTCCCCCTCTCCCATTTACAAAACTATTAAGTTACATTTACCATTTTTTTGTTTTAATGCGACAGCAAATTGTACATGTATCAATCTCCCTTGCTTGTCTTTAAGAAAGGGCCATTCATAGAATTTGGCACAAACCCTCTATTTCTGTTGCATTTTTAGAATTTTAAATAAGAAGGAACTTATTTCACGCTTCTTAAGTTTCTGGGCTGGGACGTGCCTTCCCCTTTTAGAAGCCAATTCCAAGGTGACATCTGACTGTCTTTTCCAGTGAGTCTCAATTTCCAAACACCTGTAACATCTAAACAATTTGGGGATATATAAGAAAAACACCTCTTCATGTGTCCCGCCTCTTTCACGGCTACAAAAAAGTTTATTTGCGTGTGGCTAGTTTAAGGGACAAAACAGAAAGAGGAGGCATTCCTGTCTGGAGTCTTTCTGCTCAGGATACGTTGCATGAGCGGATTCATCAAAGCTCTGCTAACACACAGTGAAGGACACAGGATAGCCAAGCCATGGAAGCTCTGAGGACGCGGAGAGGGTGCGGTAAAGCCGGGGTGGGCCTGGAGAGGCTCAGCATCAACCTTTGGTGGCACTGGCCTCCCATGCTTTGATCTGGCAATGGCCACCACAGTGACTGCTCAGGGACTTAGGCGGAATGCGAAAGCACCTCAGATTTATCCTCTGCCTTAAGGCAGGCCCAGCAAACCATTTTCCAAAGAGGCTAGAAAGAGAAGAGTTGGCAGTGCATGTCAGGCTACCCAAAGTTTTGTATGTGTTCCCCTCTTCTGGAGCCGCAGCCCCATCATGTTTGCCATCATGCCTGCCAACCGTATTTGCAACCATTTCTAACCAAAGGAGCGTGGGAAGTGCATAGTACAGCATGTATTTCCAACACTGAATTTACCCATCTTAGAGCCAAGCCCCACTGAGACGCAGGATGGTACCCAAGCTGCCAGCCCAGGGCATGGCAGTCACAGAGCAGAGAAGGAGGGACAGATTGGAGCAGAGCTGATTCCAGGAAGCACAGGGAGGGGTGGCGTGTCCAGAAGACACACTGAAAGGAGCCCCCCTGTCACCACCCAGAGGCCTTTCAGGGCAAAGCAACTTCTCTCCTCTCCATTAATTTCCTCTGCACATCAAGGAGAAGCAGCTGGGTTGGAAGCAGCCTGTCCATCCTGCTCTGGGCCTTAGGGGCAGAAGAGGTGGAGGGGGCAGGGAGCCCTGAGAGTGGAGGCCTCCAGCTAAGACGTCAAAGTGCTTTGCAAACAAATTTGGGCCCTCACCTAGAACCTGCCCCAGATCCAGGGCCTGGAGCGGGGGGACATGCCAGGCTACCCACAAGCCAGTGCTTTAGCCCTCAAGGGTGAACATGAACCCCTAGACCACCAACCTGTCCTCTCAAAGAGAACAGTGGCCAACACAGTTCATGATGTTACGTGTTTGTTCGGGGAAGCATTTCTTCTCTCCATCTCCTGGGGCATGGAGTGGGCGTATCAGGCTTTCTCTCTCCCAGTCCGCCTCCTGAGGCTGGTTCCAGAAGAGCAGGGGCTCCTGGGCCATTCTCACTCACTCAGCACCCAGCGCCCAGGGGCAGAGGCAGCTAATGCCTCCCTCTTGGGTGCCTCTGGCCGGAGCGGCCCCAGGAGGAAGCCAAAGCCTGCTGACTGAGAGCTGAGCTGTTGGCATCACCCTCAGCGCTGCAGATGGGCTAAGGGGCCACTTGAGATGAAGGATGTGCTTGTAAACCGTGCGGCACCGTGTGGCGTCCAGGATTCTCATCACTGCCAAGGAGTCCTGCAGCAGGCCCCAACGGCAGCGCCCTCATGGCAAAATCCCCGAGTCCCTCCAGAAAGCTCGGCAGTGGCCAGTGCCAAAGCTGGAGAAGGAGCCAGGGCCTCAGACAGCAGGACCTTTCTCACGAGATAGCTCAAAGGAAGAGGCAAGCAAAGCACATCGCCAAGAGGTGCACGCGGTGGCCTTGAGGGCAAGCCGTGGTCATGGAGAGAGGAAGGGGGGCTCCCTCTGGGGACAGGGACGAGTCCCAGGGCGTGCCTGCTGGAAAGTCTGTCTTGGCACCTCCCACAGTCATCCGACACCCCAAAGGCCACTTCCCTAGCTCCGCGTGCCTCCTGAACAGGTGCCAAGGCTGAAACCTCTTGCAGGAAGGGAAAGCAGAGCCTCAAGGTATGTGCCTCCCCTAGGACGGTGGCAGTAAACATGCCCACATACCATAGGTCAAATATATTATTGCAATATTATAAACATTATGTACATAAGAGTCAGGCATACATTCTTTGTTACTTACTAATTACACTGCAGCTGAATGTCTTCCTGTACAAGTCCTGGCGGCCACTCGCTGGGTACCCCTGGAGGTATTTAGCAAGATGCGCCTCCCCAGAGCAAGTGGAGGGGTTAGCTGGTAAAGGAGGCATCCACCTCTCACCCTGCCTGTGACTACTGCCCCAAGAAGAAGCTTGTTTTGTCCAGCCACTCAGGAGATGTGGAGAGGTGAGAAACAAGTAACGAAACTTTCCTGGCTCCTTGGGATGGATTGGCTGCATTTCCTTTGAAGGAGAGGGCTCTGGATGGCCTCATCTAGAGCCAGCAGCAACCTGCAGAGTCCAGGCAGGCCTGGACCTCGGGCTCTGGGAAAAGGCAGACAATAAATAAGGATCCAACGGGCCCAAGGCACCTTTCTGAGGGGCTAGGGCTTCAGCTCCACGGGCAGCCCCGTAGTGGGTAGGCCAAATATACTGACAATAAAAAGGCTGTGTTTCTTGCTCCGCTCCCCAGTGCAGTCTTGTAACAGCAATTGAGAGATGGGTGAGATGGGTCTGCGGATCTGGGGCCGGGGCCTCTGTCTCTCCCGGGGATGGTGGTACCGAGAGGTCCTGTTGAGGGGATGCTGGGACCGGGGCTCAGATTTCCATGAGTGTGATCTTGAAGCCTTCCATCATGCTCTCCATGTTGAGGATGAAGGTATCCTCGTTGGAATAGTGCTCGATAATGTTGTCGTCCATGTTCACCAAGATGCTGTCACGTGGGGATGGGGGGGGGACGACAAAAAAGCAAAGACCGCCGTGAACAGTGTGCATCAGTGCTCAGGGCAGCCTGCAGGCTGGCGGATCTCTGCCATGCTTCTGCAATGGAGGCTGGGAGAGGTGGAGGAGAGAGGAGACGAGGCAGGGAAGGAAGACCCTCATTCTATTTATTTTTTTCCTCAGATACCAGTTTGAGGAAAGCAGAGAGACTAATAGCAAAGCCTCAATTTCTCAGAACTAACCTCACGACTCTTTATTTCACAGGGCTTCAGACATCATTCAACTCAACCTTCCTGCTTTACAGATTAGAAAACTGGGGCCTCAAAACATTAGCCGAGCCCGAAATCCCAAAGAGTTAGTAACAGAGCCAGGACCTAAATAATCAGGCTCCCTAAACTATATTGCCTCTTGAAAATGCACTTTTAAAAAGTGCTGCATTCTTAGGGGGAAGAGGAAAATGAACAATAACTGCAGATACGCTTTGTTGAACACATAGG
Source organism: Cabassous unicinctus (assembly GCA_029593785.1). Classification (NCBI taxonomy): domain Eukaryota; kingdom Metazoa; phylum Chordata; class Mammalia; order Cingulata; family Chlamyphoridae; genus Cabassous; species Cabassous unicinctus. The sequence continues at coordinate 9,737 of JAQZBX010034154.1, forward strand.
TGTTTTAGAGAACTTGTATTTAATCTTCACAGCAACCTTGAGGAGAGGTGTTATTACCATTTTTGCAAGTGAGACAGCTGAGCTCAGGGAGGTTACACCATCTACCCAAGTTCATTCAGCTAGCATCTGGCTGGGCTAGGTTTTGAAACTAGTTTTGCTTCACTCTGAATCTCTTATTTTACCACGTTACCTACTCCTTGGCTAATTCTATTGCCAGTGCCTTCAGTGTTGTTGTTTTTTGTTTTTTCTTAACAAACAAAATTTCCAGGGTCTTTCCAGGATTTATAACACCTTGAACACAATCTCATCATTTGAAGTCAGACAGATTTTGGTGTGAAAATGACTCTATCATTTTATAGCTATGTATCTGTGGGCAAGTTGTTTAGCCTTTAAGAGCCAGTTTATTCTTCTGCAGAAAGTAAGGATACCAACCCTGCTTTACAGGGTTTATAGGGTGGTTGGTGGGATTAAAGCTTTTCACACAGGGACTGACACAGCACTCAATGAAAGTGAGATGTTATCATTACTGGTATATATATCTGCACTGAAGACTTCTGTTCAGTGGTGAGACCCTGAGGCACTGTTCCAGTCTCACCACAAAAGAATACATCTAGCCTACTGCGTTGACCTTGAAAAGAAACTGTAATAAGCATTTTAGCAAGCTTTCCAACAAGGCTGAAGAGGAAAGGGTTTCAACCAAGAGACTCCATTACTCAGAATACCTGAGCATCCCATATAATCGGTTTCCTTCATGAAAGAAGCCCAGAGAAGAGTTTAAAGACCCATTTTCTGTTTTTTGTTTTGTTTTGTTGGAAAATAGCTCTAGAAGCTGACTCAACAGAGACTCTCTCCTGGCACTAAATCTAGCTCTTGTAGCCACTACTCTCAGAACCTCATTGACAGGAGGCCCTAGAAGGGACCTGAAGGTGGCAGCTACGTGGTGGTGCTAAGCTCTTGAGCTTTGCGGAGGACAGACCTGGGTTCTCATCTGGTTCTTCTACTACAAAATGTTTACCGTCCCTCTGGCTGAGTTTCCTCATGAGTAAATTAGAGATAATAATAATAATTATTATTAGATTAGATTAGATTAGATTATTATTAGATTAGAGATAATAATCTACCTCATAGAGTGGAGAGAAGTAAATAGAGCAGTGCATATAAAGCACTTAGCAAGGGGCGCAGGACCCAGAGAATAAGAAGGCTCAACGATCATTTGAAATTATTTTATCAATAATTACCTTAGAAGACTCCCTTATACCCTGTGCCCTTTTTATTCTTACTGTGCCACCCTGAAATTAACCCCAATAGCAGCTACATGATTTCCTAAAAACTTCACTCTCTGCAGAGGGGTGGTTTTGTCATTCTCCCCTCTGTCCTCACTCCCTCTAGACCCCTCTATTCCATCTACTAATCATATCCTTGGAATAGGGCATGCCTACAGACATCATGCCGAGGCACGTTCTCTCTCCCTCCCTCCCTCACGGAAGAGCTTCAAAATGCACTGCACTTCCATGCTGTTCTGCAATCCTTTGGAAGCATGACACATAATTTTTATATATTAAAGGTGGATGACAACTAAAAAAAGGCAGTCACCATCTTTTTCTTTTTCTTTTTTTATGTAGACTTATGTGATTTAGAAGTAAATTTAAGTTCAGTCCTTTCTTACCCTTTTTTGCTTTTCTTATAAAGTTTTGCGATCTTCTCCACCGGAAGTCCATATTTCTCAGATATCTGTAACAGCAATAACAAAAAGGCTGATGAGCGTGGAAGGAGAGACCAAGTGAAGGCAAGACATCAAGTTCTATTTTCACTCTCTTGGATCCTCTCCTGATGCCAGTGCTTTTCATTCATGAGTCAGTTACTCAAAGTGCCTCATTGTGAGGCTCAGCCTTCGGACAAACCTTAAATCTTTCAACAGAAGAGTCAGCGACATGGAAATTTGATCTATGATAACAGCAGCATTTAAAATCAGCCAGAAAAAGATGGACTGTATTCATGATATTGGATTATAGGGAAAAAATTAGACGTTAAGCTGGATCTCTTCACCACTGTTCACACCAAAACAAATTTCACGTAGATCAAAGATTTACATGTGAAAGATGCAACCACAAAAGTATAAAAAAACACAAACATAAAAGTAAAGTACAAGACAAAAACACACAAAATGAAGAAGCAAATTAAAGGGAAAAATACAGTTGGTCAATAATCATCTGAAAAAATGCACCTCCTTGTGACTATACCAAACAAATGCAAAAAAAAAAAAAAAAAAAGCAGGAGTGATAAGATTAATATTAGACAAGGTAAAATTTAAGGTTGATGAGGAAAAATTGTTATGCAATGATTTAGAGCATAATTTATGAAAAAGGCATAGCAATTATAAAACTTTATGCATTCATAGCATAGCACTTAAGCAAACATTATTATTACAGAGGTAGAAAAAACTTGATTTAAAAAAATACAGTTGCAGTGGAGACTTCCATATACCTCTTTTAGAATTGGATAAATCTAGGAGATAAACAAGAAGAGTTCAAAAATACAATCAATATACTTGATTTAATAGTACTTTATACCTTTGGCTACATAGCAGCTCCGCTCTCTCCTCAGAAACTCAAAATTCTTTTAACAACTCTTTGGAGCATGCCAAGTTATAGCTATCTAAATAAACTCTACACTATCAACTTTCTTTGATCATCTTCATTCTATTTCCATATCTCGTGAGATACTCTGATAATGCAGGGTTGGCATAGCTTTTGTCATCTCTCCCCAAAGCTTGACACACTCTCCCTTTGGAAGAATTTATACTTCCTTCTCTCTTTCTTCCATGCCTAGCACCCACATTATTCATCATGTCTCCTGGGTTCTATACTTGAACATGCAAATCAAAAGGTGAAATGTCAAGATTAGCTGGCTTGGCACCCAGAGGGCTCTGAGTAAAGCCTTGCTGAAGGGATGAAAGAAGGAGGATGTGGGTGTGGCCAATTCCAGGTGTGACCCAGGAGTGAGCTCACCACCATCCCACTGCGGGGACCCTACAGTGTGCTCAGTTAACAGAGCTGGTACAAGAAGAAAATGTACGCATCTGCGTCAGCATTATTTCTGGGGATGCCATTTCCTCAACCTGGTTGGTCCAAACCAGGGCTTCTTAACCTGAGGTCAGCAGATGCCCAAAGAGTGAGTGCACGAACTGAGAATGGGAAAATATACATCTTTATACCTTGAACAGGAATTTAGCATTTTCTTCTATTAAGAACATTAATATTCACAGTACCTGTGTCATTGTTAACAGTAGAAATCAAAGGTATTTTTGTGGCATATTAGATTTACTGCAGATATCTCAAAATATCAATTATACTCATCATACTTCAAAATTACAGTAGTCATTAGACCCACCAGTAGATCATATTTAATGCAAAAATAAGCACATATACTTCTATTTACAAATGTGCTTTTTATTATTTTGATGACTGCATATCAGTGTAATTGGATTCCTTTGTAATTCTATGTATTTTATTTCATACATTTAAAAACATTATTCTGAAACTTGCACAATATCGGTTTCTACTTGGATCTTCTGGGAGTAGCAGCATCAGCATCAGTAACTAGCATTTATTGAGTGCTTACTAGGTGCTAGGCACTGTTCCGAAAGCTCTGCATCTAGTAACTTGCTAAATCCACACATCAATACAATGGAACAGTTACTATTTAGGAGCCCCATTACACAAACTGAGAATGAGGCTCAGGGACATTAAGCAACCTGCCAGGATCCCTTAGCTAGTAAGTGGCAGAACCAGGATACAAAAGGTAAGAACCTGGCAGGCTGGTTTCAGAGTCTGAACTCTTAGAGAAAACAGGGATATGCTGAGACTGTGAGGAAGGAGACATCCTGTACAGGACTCCCTCCATCCATTGCCCAGGAGCAAGGGGCAAAGCTGAAACAAGTCAAAGCCCAGCCCTCAGTGCAACCTTCAAATGCAAAGGCAGCTGGATAACATGTCACGCCCAGATGGCATCCTCTCATGCCGTGCCAGGCAGGGAGGTGTGCTGTGCCACATTCAGAACCCTGGAAAGAAGTGAACCTGTGCAGGATGTTATGTGGAGGAAGCTGGCCATCTGTCTGGGGTTGTAGAAGGATTGCTTCTGCCGAGATGCTGGATGAGATCACCCCCACAACCCTCCCTTCTATGCAAGGAAAACATGTGCTACATGATGGTTATATCAGAATGGAGGGATTGGGGTACTTTATTTTTTCCTTTGAAGCTTTCAAGTTTTCTGAACAGAGCTTTTTTTTTTTTTTTAAATCGAAGAAAAGAAAGAATTTATTGCATAGTCAACCAGCAAGGAGACCAGAGGCAAGCCTCAGACCAGTCTCCCCCACAGAGCATATTTTAATATTAAAAATTATTAATATTTTTAAAGACCTAAGACTTCCTTGACACCCAAGGGGATCCTAGCTTGGGTTACATCTCATCAATGTGCTGTTGGTTGTCTGAGGATACGTAATTTTTTTTTACTTTTGCTTGGTGGCAAGTTCTCTTTGCCTGGAAACCTTAGGAGTGTGTTAGGCAGAGCTTGAGGAGTCCCACTGGATTTAACCAATGTAGGACTTTGTCTGTCTTCTCTAGAGGCATCCAATGGAACTGCTTGCTCTGGAAGCCAATTATTTTTCTTTGGAGTTATAAACTATTCAGGGTGGGCTTTAAGAAGTGCATCTAGAAACCAGGGGACTCTTGCTTACAAACACTTTCTAGGGAGCTGCATTTGATCTGTCAAGAGCATCAGGGAGGATGAACTTCACCTCCATGCATGAGCTACTCAGCTGACTCAGTTGGCTAGAGGGGATGCGCTGAGGCCATGAGCAACTTTTTCTTATATGCATCAGCTAGCTTTACTGAGAGGACATCCTTACCCCTTTCTCTAGCCCCTTTGGCTGTGAGTGATCCCAATCTGACTTCCTACCCCACCTACTTACAGCCATATATACAAACATAAAGACATTTATATGTGCTACTCTAAGTATCAAGCATACAAACTCATTTAATTTTTACACCAACTCTATGTCCCACGATAGATATTATTATTCTCATTTCAGAAATGATGAAACTAGAATATAGAGTGGTTGAGTAACTTGTACAAGGTCACACTGCTCGTAAGTGGCAGGGTCAGGATTTGAACTCAGGCTGTCTGTGTGTGATCAACCATTACACACACTGCTAAATGCCTGATGGCTTATTATTGCCTCATCTTTCCTTTAGTTGCTGTGAGCTGTGACTTGGAATGTTTCTTCTTCTTGTAGTAACTTCATAAGTGGACATCTCTCCAATTAACTTAAGTTGCTCGAGGGATGGGATAGAACTCAAAAGAACTGAAACCTAATCTGCTCTGCTACTCTGTAGAGCTTTTCAACCTTGGGCCTCAGTTTCCAAATCTGTAAAATAGTGATGGTGGTATTTATGCTGTCAAGTTCACAAGAATATATTGTGAAGATGCCTGTTTTGTAGTTTAGAGTATATCACATGCAGTGCATGTAAAATTGGGCCACCCACAGCATTCAGTATGGAAGTATATATTTAGTAGATGCTCAATTCAATCAATGGCATTTTAGGCTCAAGGCCTGGGGATACACAGCCTTCAAGTGACAAAACTCCTTTCCTCATGAGCCTTACATTCCATTGAGGAAGAGAACAATAAATGCCTAGCAGATATTAAATATGTTGAGTATAATAGTGCTATGAAGTAAAACAAAGCAGGGAAAGGAGATAGAGAGTGATGGAGATGCTGTCTATGTAGATGGTTGGGGAAGGCCCATCTGGAAGGCCCTTCAGGCTCCAAAGACCTGAAGGAAATGGAGGAAGAGCACTCCTGGCAGAGGGAAAAGTAAATGCAAAGGCCCTGAGGTATGAGCAGGCTTGGCGGGTTGAAGGACTACCAAGAAGGCCACAGTAGCCAGAGTTCGTTTATTTATAGGATTAATAGGCAAAATCACTATGAAATGCCAAGAAAAAGACCTTTGAAAAACCATGTCACCACAACTACCACCATCACATCACCAAATCCTTCGTCTTTAGTCTAATGAAGTTTAAAACCTCATTATAGGGAAGCAGATGTGGCTCAACCAGTTGGGCACCCGCCTACCACATGGGAGGTCCCGGGTTTGGGTCCTGGTGCCTCCTAAAGAAGACGAACAGATGCCACACCCGCCGCAAGGAGCTAGATGCCACAACTCGCTGCAACGAGCAGACGCCTACATGAGCAGATGCCACAAGCCAGCAGATGCCACAGCCCGCAGGGAGCAGATGTGGCTCAAACTGTTGGGCACTCACCTCCCACGTGGGAGGTCCCGGGTTCGATTCCTGGTGTCTCCTGGAAAAGGTGAGTAAACAATGAACAGACAGATGAGACCCAACTGGCGGAGGGGGGGATAAAAAAAAATTTTTTTTTTTAAAACCTCATTAAACAATAAGGAAGCCAAAATGAACCATCAAAGTTATATGAGGTGACTCAATCAACATGATGTCAAATATGAAGATGAGAAGAGAAAAAGTCAATTTCATCCATGTCACACAAAGTATGCAAATATTCAGTAACATCTGGTAGATGGAGAACATTTTTACTACCTAGGTGTCTATATCTATATAGATTAATGACTTTCTGTTGAGTGTAATAACGATCTGGGAGGTTAAGGAGCATTGAGAAACAGGAGGAATGATCCATTCTGCCCTATAGAAAAGCAACCCAGCTTGGCATAGATCAAACAATAATTCCATTCCTCTTTGTGGTGGTCAAGAGTTCTCTGTAAGAAAATGTGAGTTCAAAGGTGGTAGAAGGTATATGTATGCATATATATTCTTTAAGGTAGGCATTTTCTGTACTTTGCAGAGAAGGAAACCAAAGTTTTTTTTAAGGTTGATATACTCTAAACTACACAGGCAAGATGTAAGACCCAATCTAGGTTCATGACCTAACACTCTTGGCGACACCTGCATGTGAGGCGGGACCTACACAGAGATCCCTAATTAAGGCAAACTCAGTAACACGACCTCAAAGCGAGAGCAGAACGTCTGCTCAGTATAAAAGCAACCCAATTTCTAGATAACAGACCTACTCCACTCTGTTTTGCCACCTAACTTACAGAGTCCTTGCAAACTGTGTGGGCTGGAGGAACACCAGCTCCAAACTGTTCAATGGCTCTGCCTGATGTGGCATCATCTGACTTAAACCTCAGTTCTCATCTGAAGGAAGGGGGGCAACACTGTTCTATTCTGTTTGCAAGACAAATCAGCAATGCACTCCTGACTGCCAGGAATTGTTAACAGCAACAACAAAAAAAACAAAAAGTCTTTGTAACCTTCAGTACAAATTTTCTTGTGCATCCAAATAATGCCTGGCTGAGGGTAGGGAATTTGGAGTCGAACAGAAGGAAAAAGAGAAGCTTCTCTGTTGGAAAGCAATCCACATCTTCCTGTTGTGGAAACAGCTTCATCATCATCAGCTTCATTGCCATCATCTCCTCGGCTCATATCTACCAGCCCTTGCCATATGCCACGCATTTCCCGTGTGATAACTCATTTAGTGCTTTTGATGACTCCCTTTGTACAGATGAGAAAGTCAAAGCACAAATAGCCTTTCAATGACTAACTGAGGAAGGGAGCAAAACAATGTGAATATTGATATGAAGCAGGTGTTCCTATTTCAAAATCTATTGCAAGACACAAACAGACTTTCAGCAAGGCACACTTTTACATTTGGAGCTGTGAGGTCTGCCGACCCTGGCAGATTGTGAGCTTCTTCCTCAAAAGGCCCTCCCAATCGTGAGAACGAAGGAGGTAGCCGAGACCTGGGCCAGTTCCCCAAATTTGCAGAGGTAGGGCTGTGTACATGAAATAGCCTCCAGGACCACCCCCCTGAACAAAACCACTTTCTCAGGGACTTATTCCCATTCTGAGGGAAGATGCACTTAGGACCTAAGGAAGAATCAGACCCCAGAACCAGTTCCCAGGCAAAGGATACACCAGAGAGTGGCTCTCAAACTTCAGTGGGTTTAAAGGTCAACCAGGGAGCTCCTTACCAATGCTGATTCCTGGGCCTACCTCCACAGAGTCTGATTCTGAAGGTCTGAGGTGAGGTTCTGGGATGGCATCATTTAAAAGTACCCCCAAGGGATTCTAATGGACCTCAAAAGAAAAGCAACACCCTATGCCCACAGTACATGGTAGGTCCACAGTGGATGGGCGATTATGTTTGTTTTTATGGGAAGCTGCTTTCAATCAGTTACAGAGTTCAAACTGATGGCTTACGGTCAAACTATAGTATCTCTTGATTAAACAAGATTTCTTTCAAATTAGGGATTTTCTTTTTTCAAATTCACTGACCAATCTCTCTCCCTAAGTTTGTCACTTTTAGTTGTTAAAAATATACAAAATCCCACACATGATTATTATTTTGAAAATAAAAGTCAGGACAGGGAGCAGATGTGGCTCAAGCAATTGAGTGAATGCCTTCTACATGGGAGGTCCCGGGTTTGGTTCCCAGTGCCTCCTAGAGAAGACAAACAAAGAACGAGCAGACAAAGAGCAGACACTGAGCAAAAACAGAGAGCAGACAATGAGCAAAAACAGCGAGCAAGACAACAAGCAAACAATGAGCAAAAACAAACGAGCAGGGATGGATGTGGCTCAGGCAGTTGGGCACCTGCCTCCCACATGGGAATTCCTGGATTCGGTTCCCGGTGCTTCCTAAAGAATAAACAAGCAGACAACAAGCAAAAACAATGAGCAAACAGATGAGGAAGCCATCTGGGGGGTGGGGTGAGTCAAGATAAAACATGGAGGCCAGGGTCACATTGCCTTCTTGTTTTGAGACTTTGCTCGAAAGTGGGGTCTGGGGCTGTGGAGCACAAAGACCATTTCTTGGGAGCAGCTTGCTGTCTCAGGCTCAGGAGATGAATCCCCACGCAAATCTCAGTGTTTCAGACCTAGTCATCACCATTTCCACAGCTCCACTCCTCTCTGAAACTTCAAATTACTGGGATGAGATCACAAGCCAAAATAACTTTCCATCTCTTGGGCAATGTCTATAGGAAGCCAAGGCCTTGAGAAATCCAAAATCTGCAGGAAAGTACCTTTATCTGGTACTTAGAGTACCCAGGAACCATGCAGAGATTTATATATAAATTAATATTTAATCCTCACAACAACCCCATGTGGTAGGTACTATTATTATATCCATTTTAAGGGTAAAGAAACTAGAGCTCAGAGAGGTTGTCATTTTCCAGGTAGTGAAAAGATACTGTCAGGATTTGAACACAGGTTTTCTGAGGCCTAAGGCCATATGCTGACCCATGCTACAGTGTCCTCAGTAGAGAGAGCTACCCTGCCTCATATGTGTGTAGTAACACCACCATATACTAATAAAGGTCTGGTCCTTGGAGAGCCCACGTCCCTGATGGAACCCTTTCCTACCGCACCCAGATAAACTCAGGCTCCATCACAGTGAGCAGGACACAGTATTCACCAAAATTCTGCCTTCTCCCTTCTGTGTGCTCAAGTCCTCACTTACATAGAACCTGTTGTCCTTATCGGCTGCCCATAAATTACAGGAGCTGCTAGGGTCATTCCCTTGGAGTCATCACCAGACCACATTACCTGTGGGTCCTGAAGGAGATTCTCTTGCCCTGTTTCCCCATTGGAAAAACTTAGGAAGCAAGGAGATAGTTCCAGTTGGTGTTTCAATAAACTTTTTCTTTCCAGACTTAATAAAGGGGAGATGAAGTCAGAATTGCCCTAAGGAATCTGACCAGAGCTAACCTGACTTCTCTGCAGTTTACATGGTCACAGGAAACTATGCACAATCTCCCCCCAACCCCACCCCAAGCTAACCAAAGCAAGGCAGGTATAATGAGCTCCTCCTATAAGGGATCAAAAGTCTGACTCCTGTGGTGGGCGGAAGTTGCTGGGCTGCTGTTTGGGTGTGAGTGAAGGTGACATTTAACTCCACTGTGTTCCAGCAAGATCACAGGTGGGTCAGACTGTAAACAACTGCAGAACACTTTAGAAGAGGCTGGATGTCATGGACGGGAAAGAGGAGATACCAATGAGACAGGCAGAATTCCAGGGCTATGAATCATTTCAGAACTGACCTAGGTCAGTGGTTCGGACACCTAGCTGATGTACCTGGGAAGCTTGTTGAAAATACACATTCCTGGTCCCTGTCTTGCCTCCTGCTCTTCGCCCCAGTTCAGTAGAATCAGAATCCCTGGCGTTGAGGTCTGGGAATACGCATTGTAAATATTGTAAACCATCACCCCTGTGTTTCGCACATTCACTACTGTCTCGCTAAGTCCATTTTAGTAATATGGTCTTAAAGAACAGTCTGGGGGATGAAGTTGCCAAAGGACCCCAGAGAGCTCTGAATATTTGATGGGCTTCTCCAGCTTACAAGTATATCCTTTGGCAATTTTTGGGCATTTAAATCCCGATTCACCTGAAGAGATCTAGGTCACAGTTTTTATTGTTTTCATCTCTGGTTTTACTTTTCATTTATATTGGGAAGATTCAGTAACAGCAGACTCCATTCCAGTGAATTACCTGGAAGGACAGAAAAGGTCACCAAGCCCTCAATCAGTGTTTCTTAGAGCGTGCTCCTGAGGCCCCTGCTCAGGCTGGCTGGACTGGTTAACCATGCTGACCACGGGGAGCAGCCAGAAACCTGTGCTGGTAACATTCCTGGGAAATTTCACATGAGAAATGAGTATTTTTTACATAACATAGAATTCATAATTTTAACCACTTTAAAGTGTACAATTCAATGGTATTAAGTACATTCACGATATTGTGCAACCACCACCTCTATCAAGTTCTTGAACATTTTTATCGCCTCAAAAGAAAACCCCACACCATTAAGCAGTCGCTCCCCATTTGCACCCCCTAGCAGCCGCTACTCTGCTTTCTGTCTTTCTGGATTTGCTTATTTGGAATGTTTGGGATTGTGTAAATATAATCATACAATATTTGGCCTTTTGTATCTGACCTAGCAAATCCACTGCTAGGTATAGACCCAAAATAATTGAAAGCAAGTGTGCAAACAAAAACACGCACATGAATGCTTATAGCAGCACTATTCACAACAGCCAAAAGGTTGTAAAAACCCAAATGTCCATCAACTGACGAGTAAACAAAATGTGGTATATATCCATACAATGGAATATTAGCCAAAGAAAGGAAGCAAGTACTGATATATGCTCCAACACTAATGAACCTCAGAAACATTATGCTGAGTGAAAGAAACCAGTTACAAAATCCACGTGTTACATGATTCCATTTATAGGAACTAGCCTCTGCATTTCAGTGTTTTGCCTCGTAATCCTGGATGCTGCTCCAATGTAGCAGTTTTCCAGACCAACAAACAAGTCTGCATTGTACCTGCAAGTCCTGTTGTCTCCATCACTATAAAAAAACCTTGGATCTTTCCAACATAGTTGTACAGAAAAAAGGCTGTGGGAAATGTTCTGGTTTGGAGCAATTTACGCCAGAAAAACATGTTCTTAATCTTAACCCATTCTTTTCTAGACTTTTTGAGGAGGTGACTTCAGTTATGGTGTGGACCAACTGAATCAGGTGGGTCTGAACCCTATTATTGGAGCCCTTACAGAGAGGCCACAGAGAGAAACCACAGGAGAAGCAAGAAACTGGAAGTCAGTGGAGCTCGGAAGAGAAAGGGGAAGATGCTACCATGTGCTTTGCCATGTGACAAAAAAGCCAAGGGCCAAGGATCCCCAGCAGCCAATTCAGAATGCCACAGCTTTCAGAGATAAAGCATCACCTTGATGATGCTTGGATTTGGGTCATCTTCTAGCCTCAAAACCATGAGCCAATAAAGTCCCATTGTTTAAGGCAACCCAATGCCTGGTATTTGTTTAAGCAGCCAGAAAACTAATACAAGGAGTTAGAAATCATATTAAAGGTGGAGTCATATCAGAGTCATTTTCTAATGGAAAGAGGCTAATAATCGTAAAATAACTTTCCCTGAGCCCATGTTGGATCATACTAAACTAAACTGGGGGTGGGAAGGGAGAGCATTCAGAATCTTTATTCAGATTGCTGTAATGCTGCAATTTTTTTTTTCATTCTCCAAAGAGGTCATATTTTTATTGTGGACTTCACTAACACAGCTTATAAGACATCTTAATTGTTCTTGATCTGTACACATATGGAAATTAAACATGTTAATTTGGTTTCATACAAAGAAATAAATGAAAACTCACAGTTTAACTCCATAGCCTCTTACTCTGATTAGCCTTAAACTGACAGAATTGGCAGTTTTTCAAGGATTCCTTCTTCTGAAAAGGCTAATAAGCCATAACAGTATAGAAATCAGTGTCTCCACAAATCTCAGCATTTTCTTTTTCTTTTTTTTTAAAAAAAGCGCATTCTGGAGCCATCTCAATGGCTGCATTTTAATAACGAGATTCCAGCTAAGAATATAAGCAGATTTCCTGGAGGATGAAATGGATTCATTGCTTACCGCCTCCATAAGGCCTTTCACCGTGGGAGATTTCAACATCAAAGCATCAAACACATCGTCGGTCTCCTTCCTCACGTACAAGAGCACTGAAAGAGAAGGAGGAGAAGGCATCTGACTGAAGGATCCCCCGGCCGACAGAGGGGACTGCTTCCAGTCCCATAGGTGTTGGAGGCTGCCATTATCTGCTGGCATCCTATGAGCAGACTGAGGCCCTACATACACAACCTGCAGCCAGGGCCTGTTAAGGAGCCAATTCAATGAAACAGACAATTGCGTTGCATCCAACAGGCTACAAAAAGCTTCCACACATATGTTCCTATTTTAACACCTCAAGGTGAGGACATGCCTCTTGAGGACATCTCTTTCAGTTCTGTGGCCTTTTTCTTCTACTTATTCATTAGTTCATTCAACAAATATCACTGAATGCCCAGGCTATGACCATGCACCAGGCTCCTGTGCCAGGGGCTGGGTTGCAGCAATGATTTAAGACACACACTCAGGCCTTAAGGAGTTCACAGCCTACTTGATGAGACAGGCACGCACTTGGCAAATAGACAAACAGACACATCATTCTAAGGGCTATGAAGAAAAAGGAAAAAGAGTGCACAGCAGGGCCTGTCAGGGGACTCCAGAAAAGTTACCTTGAAGAAGAAATCTGTGGGTGCGTGAGCATCAACAAAGGCCCTGAGGGACAGGGAGAACCTCAGGCCCGAAGCAGGAGGGTGACAGTGCACCATCCGAGGCAGGCGGAGGAACAATGGGGGATTTGGGGGAGGGCAGGTCTGGGCTTGATCCCAGGTCAGTTACTGTTTGTGGGGCCCTGGCCAAGTCATTAACCTCTCCAGGCCTCATTTCATGGAGGTGTTCCGAGGGTTAAATAAAATAATGTGTGCGTGAAATGCTTAGCCCAGTGCCTGGCACACCGCAAGCACCACTTAATCAGTGGACGCTATTATAAAAGCAAGTGCCGTGGTTCTAGTGCCCTTAGGGAAGTTCAGCGAATGCAGCATTCTGTTCCTTTCCCTGTAACATAATGTTCTGAATCTGAGAACACACAGAATATGAGAGCCAGTAGGGACCACAGATATTAGAGATGAGCAAACTGAGCCTCCAAGAGGCTAAGACACACCCCAGGGTCCCACAGCGATGACAGCTGTGACTGCTGCTCCTTCTGCTTGCCATCGCCCTCCCCACCTGTGTCCTTCCTTACGGCAATTACTGAGACTCAGCCCCTGGAAAAAACTTGGAATCTATCATTCAGATACAACACACCAGCCTCACGAGCTAACTGACCTTTCTCTCTCCCTCTTCCCACTGGCCTGGCTCCTGCTGCTTCTTCCAGAAAGAAGGAAGAGGACCACGGGAGAAGGCCCATGCACCTGCCCACTACAGTAACAATGCACAGGTCAAAAAACCCTGCCGAGCCGGCCCCCACCTACAGCCAGATACCAACTGAGTTAGTCGCTATCAACCTGGGGAGCGAAGCTGGAGCTAGCTCTGAGGAAAGTGCAGTCAGCTCTAACCTGGACTCCCACCCCTTCTGCCCCTCCGCCTCGACCCCTGAAGACTTCCTTAAAGCTGCTAGTTCTACAAAGGCAGCATCTACATGGGTGCAGATAGGATTGCCTGTGTTTTCTCTCTGTAGCCAGCTGGATGTTCAATTAGTGCATTACAAAACAAAGCAAAACAAACAAACAAAAACCTCACTAAACTACTGCAGAGTTTCTCCTCTCTACCAAGTATAAAAATAAAATACAAACTAAATGAATAGATTGAATGTGGCTCTAAAGTCTTCCAAATTTAGTCCTTTGGAAGGATTATTTTACATCTTCCATTTCAGCCAAAATGATTTAGTGACTTAATGGCATAATAATGGGACTCAATATTAGTAGAATGAGGAGAAATAATTAGACCATAGGACCTCAATTATATCAAGATGAAGAAAATTTAAGTCAAGATAAAAACCATCGGTGCTTGTTACAGATGAACATTCTGTAACTTCTTCCCCCAGCTCCCAAGAGAAAAATGTGATTTCCAGCAGGCTGACCCCAAGGAGACCCAAACTACATTTTATTAAAATGAGTACTCTTTCACGAGTTTTACAAATCTCTTTTTTTTAAATCGTCTTTGAAATAGCATGGCTGTTACTCTTGTTTCAGGAATCACTGGAAAGGGTAGGAGGTGGCAGCACTGTGATGGGTTGTGGAGACCCACCAGGCAGGGCAGGGTGCCCTTCTCCTGCTAGGCTTGTTGACAGCCACACTCAGGGAGAGCTGGTTTGACAGTACCCCCCGGCGGTTTGCCCAGAGGGCCAGCTTTCATTAGCTTTGCCTCCCTGGCGCAGTAACCGTAAAGATCACTCTGCCCATGACAGCCATCACGCATCCCAGACTTCGTACAGCCCAAGGAGAGAGCCACATGGACAGCTCTCAAGTGGCTCCTCCTGAGCTGCCCTGCGAAGTGGCTACAAAGGCAAAACCAACAAATAATAATGGCACTGGTTATTATCATCATTTCCACCCCCTTGAGAACTTCTAACAAACAATAGGAGCCGTCACTGAGCCAGAGTCACTGAGCCAGATTCCCTGCGCTGTCAAAGACCAGCTCAGAATAGGAGCCCCAGGCAGGGGGTCCAGTAACTCCACTGTGCTTTTCCAAAGAAAACAGCCTCAAGGGTGAAAGTCCCTCTAATGCTGGGAGGTTACAGCGCCCTCGTGTGTCTCTGTGATTTAGACATTTGAAAGGTTTACTTTCATTTCTTTTTTTTTTTATTGTTTCTTGTTTTTGTTGTTATTCTTTGTTTTCTTTTTTATTGTTATTATTGAAAGGTTTACTTTTAATC
>JAQZBX010034155.1:0-25099 GCA_029593785.1 Cabassous unicinctus
CAATAGTAAAATGTCTTTTTATTAGTTTGTTTTTAATTTAATGTATCAGGAATAGAGAATTACAAAAAAAGAAAAAAAAAACTTCTTTCAACAGGTGAAGACATCTGAAGCAGTTCCTAGGGCAGCAGCTGGTAATTTACTCGTGTCTCACTCCAAGCAGGGCATCACAAAACACTTTACTTGGATCTCTGCCTATCTTTCTTCTCCTTCGTTTCAGCCTGACGGGCTTTTTATTCTTTTGAATCCATGCAGCAGGTTCGTTGGCGCTCCAGCCATGCTAAAGACTTTAACTCTTCTTTGCAGGCTAACTGTTTTGAGGGACTTTGTGGAGCCTGCTACAAAACTCCTAAGCACACGCTTGAAAGGATGTTCTTAAAAACGACTTTCTTTCCTTAAGCATTAACCCACAATTTTAAAAATAAATTAACTTCCGACACAATCGACTTCTGGTGAGTGGGGTCGGGAGAACTCGCAGCCACGTACCTGCGCATCCGCTTCTTCCGCCACTTCGCCCTCATGAGTCTAGGTGCCGCGAGGTGGGCTTCACTGCCGTGCGCCCACAGTGACCGAACTACTCAGGAACAAGAACCACCCCAGGCAGCACGAGGAAAGACCCCACCTAGTTCTCTTTCTCCTTTCTAACCTGCAAAACCCAGCCTACTTAAAGCCCCTCAGTAACTCTCCTTTAACCTTGGATAAGGTTAAACTACTCTGGCCTGGTTTCTCTCGTCATCTCTTAGCGCTTCCTATCTAGCATTCCACGCCTTACTCCTAAGGAACAGTTCTCCTGGGCTTGGCTTGCTCTTTCCTACCTCTGAGCCTTTGCATGTGCTGTTCCCTCCCCTTCTCATGGCTCATTCCAAGTCATCCCTTCAGGTTGCAGCTAGTTGTCGCTAATTCCTAGGAAAGTCTTCCTAGATCCCAGAGACGGGATTAGATTCCCTTCTGTGAGCTCTTGCCATACCGGTGGTTGTCTCTTTCACAGTGGTTATTACAACTGTAATTGTCTGCTGGTGTTTTGGCGGCCGTCACCCTAAACAGATCCTTGAGGGTAAGGATGATGTCTCATTAACACTCTATCTCCGATTCTAGTGCAGCACTTGGCACTCAGAATGCTTGACTAACGAATGACCTTGGAAAACATCCAGACCAAGAGTGGCAACTACAAGGCACCTGTGGGTGACTTCTCTCCCCACCAGGGCCCATGGCAGACAGTGCTGCTGTCTGCACTCAGTGCTCACTTGTACGCAGCCTTTTTAACATAATGGTCCAGGTGGCTACCAACAGGTGATCAGCTGGAATGGGAAAGGTACCTTATTTGCCATCCCTGCTCTGGTCCAGTCCCTTCCCTCTCCACCATTCTATGAGTAAAGATACTAAGGCTCAGAGCTACTCCACAGGTACTCAGGAAAACAGCACAACTGAATCTAGACCTGTAGGCTCTGGCCCCCTGGCCTGGTCCTTTTTCCTGAGGTCCCATGGGGACGCTATAGACCAGCACTTCTCAAACTTTACTGTATGTGTGATTCATTGGGAAATCCTGTTAAAATGCAGATCCTGGATCGGTCTGGGGTGGGCCTGTGATTCTGCATTTCCTACAATACCGCTTGTGAGTGACAAGGCTCCCTCGCATGATTCCTGTGCACACTGAAGTTTGAGGAACCCTGTTCAGAGGAGAGGTTTTCAAACTTTTTAGCTGTAGAGCTCCTCCTTGAAATGAGATCTTCTACAGAATTGCATGTTTAAAAAACAGATGAAAAGAGAGCCATAGTGAATGAAGAGATGGTAAGGGGCCTGGGGCCCAGCCGCCTCCTCTTATGGTGTCTGCTCAGGCATTTATCAGCACTAGACAAATGCCAAAACTGCTACACTCGACACATGCAGAGGTCGTCCCTTTCCCAATGGTGAGTGCAGCCGGGGTTTGGGCCCTTTGGGCTGGGTGCCCCAGGAAGAAGAGAATCTGGAATCCACTTGATGTCTCCCCAGGGCTCTTCCAGGAAGCAGGAAGCCAGTTCCACCCACCTGCTCTCCCCCCTCAGCCACTCCACCCTCCAGTGAGAGGTCAAACAAGGGGCTGGCCTGGCTCATAGCTAAGGGCCTGCTCTAGAATTCCATGAGCTCCTAGGCCAGATGTTAGGTTCCAGAGGGGGACGTGGCGTCCTTCTGCCTTCTCATCCTCCTGCTGCCTTGCTGCAGGTCAGAGTGGGCTGGGGAAGTCAACACTGGTCAACACGCTCTTCAAATCCCAAGTGAGCCGCAAGGCCTCCAGCTGGAACCGGGAGGAGAAGATTCCCAAGACGGTGGAGATCAAAGCTATTGGGCATGGTGAGGACCGGGCAGGAACCCTCCTGGGCTTGGTTCGGGGGAGGGGGGCGCCTCTGCCAGAAAAGGGAAAGACAAGGGTTTACTGGGGAATGAGACAGATGAATGGCGAGCTCAAGACAACAGAATTAAGTATTACACTCCATCGAGCAAACTCCTTAGACTGTGCATTCAGAAGGGGGAGTGGGGCACAGACTGGGCAGAAATGGGACCTGAGCTGGCTGGTGAAGCATGGGTAGGGTTTAGATGGGTCGGAGGAAGTATGGAGGGCATTTTGGGTGCAGGAAACAGCGTGAGCAAAAGTGTTGAGGCCGGGAAGACCCTGAACTTGACTGTTCCGATCATCTGCCTTTGAGAGGGAAGCCTCCATCTCCCTGGCTTAGTAGGCTGCAGGGGCAGCTGTAGGACCAACACGTCTGCCTTTTTCTGTCCATTACCTTCAGTGATAGAGGAAGGCGGGGTCAAGATGAAGCTGACCGTCATCGACACCCCTGGCTTTGGAGACCAGATCAACAATGAAAACTGGTATGTGTCTGCCCCTGAGAGTCCCACACTAATGACTCTGTGAGGACGATACTGAACGTGGCACAGATCCAGGCACATGGGAATCATCTGCCCCTTCCGTGGAGGGTAGATCAAGACTTGCTGAGGGATGGGAGAGTGGGTTGGTAAGGTGGCAGGGGAAGAGGCTCAGATGGGGACCAGGGTGGGGGCTAGAGGGGGAAGTGGAGAGGGAATTTCAGCCAGGGGGAGCGGATCTGTCACAGTTGGCAGCCGGACAGGGCCAACAGAACAGGTGGAATGGGGATGCGGTCAACCTGGAGGCTGTTGCAGAGAGCATGGCCTGAGGGCCGGGAGTCGTAATCCTGGACAAGGAGAGGAGGAGTGGAACAGAGCAGGGAGTGGCGTTTCCATGAAGAGAGAGGGGCAGCGGGAAGGGCTTGTCCCCTAAAGCTGAAGTCAGCGTCCAACCAAGAAGGGGCTGAAATAGACTGATCAGGATACAGGTGGAAAGATCCAGGCAGAAGTTTGCTCCCAAGCTGTAGATGGGGCCCCGTGCGTCTGCGAGGAAGCCGGGGTCTGCCACAGATCGGCAGGTCCATCCAACAGCACGACTAGGGGATGACAGTATTGATCTCGAAGAGGTGACAGTTGCTCACTTCTCTGGTTACACACATGCTCCTTGATGCCAAAAGGCGATAATGGTGATGATATGAGTTGCCGCGTGAGTACCCCGTGTGCTCTGCCGTGTTAGGGGTTTTATATGTATGTTCTTTTAAACCCTCACGTGAACCCTGCCAGGCCCCTGTCATTCCTCCCATTTTACTTATGAGAAATCTGAGTCTCAGAGAGGAGCAGCGACTTCCTCAGAGCCTCTCAGCTCATAAGTACCAGGGGTGGCGAAAGTGCGTTGCTGTCTGCAGTGGGGCGTGGCTCAACAGGTTCCCATAGCCCAGGTGAAGGGCTGGGTCCCTGGGGAGTCCCACCCTTGCTGACAAGGAAAGCCAGCCAAGGTGGGCTGGGGAGAACTGGCCAGCAGGTGCACTTGTGAGGTGTGAGTGTATCCTAGACCTGCCAGGGGAGGCGGCAGATGAGATGGGAGTGGGGGATGGCTGCCTGAGCACGCCTGAGAGGGGCCCGCAGGTCCTGTCCTGGTGAGGGTCTCCTGCTCCCCTCCCACCCCTCAGCTGGGAGCCCATTGAGAAGTACATCAACGAGCAGTACGAGAAGTTCCTGAAAGAGGAGGTGAACATTGCCAGGAAGAAGCGCATCCCGGACACTCGCGTCCACTGCTGCCTCTACTTCATCTCCCCCACCGGGCACTCGTATGTTCTCCCCCACCCCCACTGCTGGGCCTTCCCCTGGTTGCGCCATCTTATCCATTCCTGACTGGGTCATCAGTGCCTTGACTCAGCCGGGGGGAGCCAGATGGGTCCCGTGACCTTGGGGTTCCCCTGGGCCCCGCGTCTGACTTTCTGGCCAGGAGGGTGGAGCTGACCAACGTCAGCCACTGTACTGCCCCTGGGGTCCCAGCCCCATAGCACGGCTGGCCCAGCAGAGAGAAGTTGCTCTGTGGGAGCAGAGGGCACCTCATTTATTCAACTAACAAGTACCAGGCTTGGTGGGCAGCAAGAAGGGTGGGCTGCTGGATTGGGGCTGGTGTTTAGGGTGTGGGACCCAGCTGTAGGCATTTGGAGGGTGGCCAGCCCAGCAGGGGAGACAGGCATGGAGCGGTGTAGGCAGGTGACAAGCAGAGAGTGTTGGGGGACTCTGATGTGGGTAACAGTGGAGGTGGGTGCCGGGAGCAGGCAGAGGCTGGGGGTCCGTGCAGGCAAGCAAGCAACCTTCTGCCTGCTGGGCCACAGTTTGGTTCCTGAGAGGATGGCACAAGCCAGGCAGGCCCCAAATTTTAGAAAAACCAGAGTATTCAGAAGATGCTCAGTGGCAGGGAAGAGGGGACATGAAACAAGAGCCCTGGGCCAGGCCCCAGAACCTGGGCAGGCCTGGGCAAACCAGCAGACACCTGCCTTAACCGGTCCCCTGGACTGCAAACCAGAGTCAGACTGGGGCCCCAGAGCCCGGTGGTGCCAAACCCTCAGACCAGGGGGAAGGGACAAGGACCCCAGCGGGATCCCTGCACGGCCTCCTGTGGGGGCCAAGGGGGGACCAAGAAGTGCTGGGAGGCAGCATGAGACCCGTACCTGAGCAACTGCGACATGGGACGGATGGGCAGGGACGTGCACACATGGCCGCTCCGAGTAGAAGGCACTCCTAGGCCCAGGTGACCAGAGCAGGTGTTGTGAAGGAGGGGTTTGGGGGCCGAAGGGGAGCTAGGGTGTGAATGGGAACTGAGGAAGAGGGAGCTGGCCTTAGCGTCTCGAGCCCGTTCTGCAGAGGGCGAGGGCAGCCTGGAGGGGACCACGGGCTGTCAGGAGAGGTAGCAGCCTCGGATTCCCACCCAGACCTCCTGCCTGGGGTGGTGGCAGTGGATGGCGCGCTCTCTCTGGGCTGGGAGAGGAACGGGAAGTAGCAGGGGAGGGCAAGGTGGCTCTGACATCCCTGCCTTCTCTGGGCCCCAGCCTGCGACCGCTCGATCTGGAGTTCATGAAACACCTCAGCAAAGTGGTGAACATCATCCCTGTCATTGCTAAGGCCGACACCATGACCCTGGAGGAGAAGTCGGAGTTTAAGCAAAGGGTGAGAAGGCCGCCACCTCCTTTCCCTCTCCCCGCCCCACCTCAACCCTCCACCGTCTCGCCTCCCCCCAGCTCCTCCTAGTCATTAAAGACCCTGGGACTGAAGGGAGAAGAGCACTTGGTGCAGCTCAAGGCAGTCTTCTTCCCTGCTCCAAACTCCTGTGAAGACCATTTATATGCAAATCACCAGGAACAGGAGAAATTGCTCCTGGCTGTTAGCTGCTTGAAGGACTAGATTAATTAGCCTGTTGACCTGCCCTGTGCTGGAAGTGGGGGGTGGGGAATGCAAGAGAAGTGTGAAGACAGTTGCTGCCTTCAAGAAATTGATAATCAAGCAGAACTCTACAGAAGTCCTGGAAGCCTTCCTGGAGGAGGTGAGACTGAGCCAGGCCTTGCAAGAGCTCAATCAGGGAGGCGTAGGGGGCTCTCTTCCCTGCAGATCAGGAGTAGAACACGCAGCAGCACACACACCACCCATGTGGGATCTGGACTTAGCCGTGCAGCTCTCCTGACACGTGGCTGCCTTGCTTCTCCTCCCCGCCTCTAGGTGCGCAAGGAGCTTGAAGTAAATGGCATTGAATTCTACCCCCAGAAGGAATTTGATGAGGATTTGGAGGACAAGACGGAGAATGACAAAATCAGGGTGGGTGCCCCGGGCTCCGCTCCTCCCACAGACACCGCTCTCCTTAACCCTCTAGCTTTCCACCTGCTGCTCCCTCCCTGTCTTCCCTGTCCCACCTTGCCTGACCCAGACAAGAAGTTCCCTGGGGAAAGAACGAAAACTCTGTGCACTGGATGGCACAGAGGGGTTCCCCACACCCAGAAAGCTGACGTGCCCTTCCATCTCTAGGCCATGGAAAATCAGTCTTCTGCTACAGGTCCTGGCAAGACTAGAATACAGGGTGATGGGAAGGGCACCATGCAGGAAAATCATCAGGCTAGGCTCCAAGGGAGTCATTCTCTGCCTCAGTTTCCCCCTCTAGATGAGTGGCTTATAGGTCCCCCCCAGAAGAACCCTTTATTTCAAATTAATTCTCAGACAGAACTCCAATATATAAAACATGAATCCAGAGCTGCTTTGGCTGGGTGACATGAGGCACAGAGCCCTGCCTTCTCGGCAGCTCCGGGGGTGCCTCTGCGGATCTCAAGGCCCCATGGAACCTGGCTTGGAAATCCTCAGCCTGTGTGATTTCTAAAATCCCTCACAATTCTGAAATTCTCTAATTTCGTGATTGTATATCCGAACCCTGGGTTCTAGCCTGGGCTTTTCTAGTAACCCACTCTACGCTGGCACAAATCACTCCACTCCTTTGGTCTTCAGTCTCCTCCGCCACCAATTGTGGAAAATCTAGTGGGAGCCTCTTAGCTGATGTAGTTAGGCAATGAATTGGTTAACTGGAAAAGTCGGTTGAAGTGAGGGAATCATTTAAAAAAAAAATGTACAGAAACCTTAGATGTTTCAACTTAAAACACATACCTGACCTTCAGTGAGCACTCTTTTCACATGAAGCCACGGCTGCCGCTTTGAGAAGGCTGTGCTTAATGCAAAAGCAGCTCACCTTCATCAAGTTTTTCTAAAACATCCACCTTAATTTTCAGAGAAACAGCTCTTCTCACACTCATATGTCCTCAACTTATATAATATTTAATTTATCCAATTGCAATAAGTAATAGGTTTGGGGACAAACACAGCTGTACCGTGATGAACATTCAACCCACCTGGTGGAGTTGAGGGGCCTGAACACTAGGAAGTGGCCTTTGGACGCCAGGCCTCTGCCAGCAGGTTTTGTAGAGGACAGTGCAAAGTACCAGTGGCCACACCCTGTCTGTTGGGTGGGTACCGTTTCAGAACGGTTCCATCTGCCCTGGTTAGCACAGAGTCCTTTCAAGTCAAGCAAAATGCGCGTTAAAGCACTACGAAAAGGACAAAGTGTTCTCCAGTTGAAGGCTCGCTGACTGAGGCTGACCAGCTCGGAAGTGAGCCAGCAGGGTTTGGACCTGGAACTCCTGACTCCAAGTCCAGTGCTCTTTTCAAAAGACGAGACCCTTGCCCTTGCCACCCATGGGATCACTGACCGAGCATCAGAAATGCATTCCAGGCCAGAGGCGTGGAACGAGCGCCGTCCTTTGCGAGGATGACCGGGTGTAGGAGGCTGACTGTGCACATGTGTCCCCCCCTCCAGCAGGAGAGCATGCCCTTCGCTGTGGTGGGAAGCGATAAGGAGTACCAGGTGAATGGCAAGAGGGTCCTCGGCAGAAAAACTCCCTGGGGGATCATTGAAGGTAATTCCATGCATCTTCTTGAAGAACTGGCTGCTGATCAGTCATCCAGCAACCCTTTATTAAGTACCCGTCTGCCAAGACACTGTCCTTGGACAGACCCTGCCTGCAAGGAGCTTACAGTCTAGTTGAGAAGACAGGATTTTCAGGCAGGAAGCAGTGAGAGGCTGATTTAGACTTGGCATTTCAGAGGCGTTTGGGATGGAGGAACAGAGAAGGGTTTTCAGATGAAGTGGGATGTGGTCAGACAGACTGCCCAAGGGTTATTCAGATGTTGCCACTTTGGTTTTATTGTGAATGGATATGACCTTGGGCGAGTAAAAACAGTTCTGAAAATGTTCAAAGAGTCGCTTCAGTAGTCTTGTTCAGTATGCCAGCCCCGTGAAGGGAGCAGGGCAAGTGCCGCTGTGCTCGGAACAGAAGCCACTGAGCCCTGGAGTCTCAGACAGGTCAAGTGTCTTGCCCAAGGTCATAGTACTTGTTAGTGGTTGAAACTTGGGTTTCAGTCACGGAAATTTTGATTCCAAAATGAAGGCTCATCCATTGTATCATGCTTGCTTTCATTTTCCTCTTACCATTTGTTGGGCTCTTTTTTCCAGCATTTTCTCATCATCTGCCTTGAGTTGGAATTATTTAAGAAAATGTCTCTCACCCATTAGAATGTGAGGCCAGGGGCTTCATGTCTTAAGCATCGTTCTGCTCCCACCATCCTTTTTGCAAATAGTAGGTACTCAATCTATGTCTATTGGATTCAGTTTATCATGTGGTGCAAAACCTTTTAAGATGGTTTGATTGATAGTTTCTGTGTGTGTGACATCTTCCAATTAGATTATGAGCTCTTTAAAGATAGGAAGTGTGTCTTGGTCTTTGGGACACTCCGTGGCTCTTTGTTTCCTCAACTGTAAGATGGGATAAATTATAGTCCTTTAGCTATTATCCCACAGAATCTAGAACCATATTGTGCCCACTGTAGCTGCCTAATAAATATTTGTTCAATGAATAAAATCAAGTGCACTGAAATGCCAGCAGGAACAAATCTCCGGTCAGGTGACAAGATGACCTGTCCTGTGGCTCTCTCCTAAAACCATCTGCAGGGTGTTGCTGCATTGGTGAAATGACCGCTCACTTTGTTTTGTGTTCTGTTCATAGTGGAAAACCTCAACCACTGTGAGTTTGCCTTGCTTCGAGATTTTGTCATCAGGTAAGAAGCCCACCCCCTGCCCCAGATGGCAAGTTTAATTTATTTGGGTTTGGGGGGGGCATTGAGTGTGACTATTCAGATTCATATCCTCAGCTGCTGAGTTTCTCTGACAGAACTTTCTGGCCCATTTCCTGCTCCTATCATGAAATCCATTGGCTCTCTGGAGCGGGTCCCAGTATTGGGTCCAGTCCCTTCCTGCCCCTAATCACATCTGTCTCTCTTTCTACCTCGTGTGCCCTTCAGGACCCATCTCCAGGACCTCAAGGAAGTGACACACAACATCCACTATGAGACCTACAGGGCCAAGCGACTCAATGACAATGGCGGCCTTCCCCCAGGGAGCGTGGACACAGAGGACGGCCACGGCAGTAGCCCATGACGGCCCCTTCTCTGTATCATCCCACACACCCACCTTTCTCACACACACATCCAATACCACAACCAACCACTTCTTCCTTCCAGCTCTGCCCCACAGTCCTGTCTGGTATTTGTGGAATATCTTGTCTATGTGTGCGTGCGTGTATGAGAGGGAGAGAAAGAGAGAGAGAGAGAGAGAGAGTGTGTGTGTGTGTGTGTGTGCGCGGGGGTGAGGTATTTTCACTGCCCTCCCTGGGAAGTCCCTTATAAGTTTGGTTCCTCCATGACTGTCCATTATCTGTCTGCTTTCCTCGTGTCCCAGGACAAAGCTGTGTGCCTCACTTAAGAGGTCCGGGGGAGGTTTCATTGAAAAATGGTAGGAGCAGGCGAGCCACAAGCAGCTCCTCATCTCTGAACCCACCCTCAGTCTGGGAGCAGAGATACTCCAAGTCCAGGCAGTGGAGCTAGACCTTGGTCTGGGCAGGAAGCACAGGGCTTAGGCCTCCCTGGAAGTCAGGTTAGGCCAGCACTTCCTGGGAGAGCAGAGAAGTTTGCAAGAGCTGGGCTCCTGCAGAAATAGTCAGTGCCTAGAAGTGGAGGAGAGAG
This sequence comes from Cabassous unicinctus, assembly GCA_029593785.1. Taxonomy (NCBI): domain Eukaryota; kingdom Metazoa; phylum Chordata; class Mammalia; order Cingulata; family Chlamyphoridae; genus Cabassous; species Cabassous unicinctus. Next base: position 9,964 of record JAQZBX010034155.1, read on the forward strand.
CCCCGACCTCGCTATGAGTTGTGCTCACTGTCCAAAGGCTGCCACCTGACGCTGTCCTCTGCTGCTCCCCACACCTCTGGTTCCGCTCGCCCCTGCACCCAGGCCAGCTGCCTGCCTCTGCTTCCCACCTTCTCCTTTTTGTCCTTTCTCCCCTTTCTTCATACATTCCTCCCTCCCTCCCTCCTTCCTCTCTCTGACATCTTTCGCTTCCTTTCAGACAAATCCACTTTAGCTTCACTTTTTTTATTTAGAATTTATGTCCAGTCTACTTCCAAAAGTGATTTTAGGCCACCTTAAAATCACAACCCAAATCGTGGGACAATACAAACGGAGATTCCAGGAGAAATTAGAACCACAGGAAAGACGGGGCGAAAGTTCCTGCAGCTGAGAGTTGAAGTTGGCCCTGAGCGTGTGGGCAGCCGAGGCCGAGAGGGAGACAGTGATTATGGGGTTCCCGTGCCTGGTTAAAGGAAGCCATAGGTTGGCCAAATGAGACAACCATTTTGGGCATTAAATTCTAGAAGCACTCATTCTAAACAAGTCTGGAAAACAATAGATGGTATTTGTGTTTCTCAGCGATTTGGCCTAAGAGGGAACGTTCCAGTTACATCACCCTTTTTTCTATCAGTGTTTTCTCTCTTTTAAGCTGGCTTCTCTGCCTCGCTCTTCTCATATATACTCCATTCACTCTTTAGTTACTCTCTTGTGCTGAAGCTAATTGCATTTATGTCTGTCTGTCTCTGCTTCCCCAGATTCTCTCTTTGCTCGACTCCTGTAGAATTCCCAACAATACCCACAATCATACATTTAACCTTTTCTTGCCTTTTCCTTCCACCTTGTATTTATGAGTGTACCCTCCCTTGATTCATTTCACAAATAAGCCACTCTCTTTCCTTCAGTCTGTAAGAGTGCCGAAATTCGGGGCTGGGGGTACAATTTAGCCTTAGGAAAGGGAAAACACCTAGCGACACTGTTTACAATAACCTCAAAAGGCCTCCAGTCCCATCTACCATCCAACCCTGGGCGTCTCACTGGCCCTCTACCAATCCCAGCATTCATAGCCCCTTATCACTCAGGTGCTAGGAAAAAACATAGACTTAAGACTCAAGAGTCAGCAGACCAGGAGGACAGAGGTGGGGTGGTCAGATCGCCAGCGACGCCAGCCCAAGGTCTCACTCTTTCCTGGAGGCTTAGTTACTAACCCAGCCACCTCCCCGCCCCACCCCCAAGCTGTTGCAAGGTAGGCACCTGCCAGGATCGTGGCACAGCAGTGTTACACACCAGAGGCAGCCGCTTTTCAGCAGAAGAGGGATCCCTGGCTCAGAGCGAGCGGTCTCATGTGGAGCCCTAGGACTTGACTTCTAGGCCTAGTGGGGGCCGATGGAGAGGCAAGGGTGGTGGGTGTTGGAGAGGCTGAGTAGGAGGATGGTGGTTGGCACCCTTCCACCACGAGCTCAGCCTCCGTGGAGAAGCTGTAGGATGGCTCTGCTGCCAGCTGCTGGGCTGCACACCCTCCACTGTTCTCAAGCCGCCTCCTTCCACCTGTGCCAGCCACCCCTGCCCCACGGCTCGAAGAAGGCCATTTCGAGCGCTGCCTTTCCTCCGTTCCACCCTTTTGAGGGCTGTGCTCATCTGACCCACCACCACAGCCCCTCCCAGTCCTCGGCAGGTGCAAGGGGCTGGGCGCCTCTTTAGGACAGGTGCCTCCTCCACATACCCAAACCACCCCTCTCCTCCCACTGGCACGGAGTTCTCGCCAGCACTGCCCTACTCCATCGCTGGTGTCAGCCGGCCCCAGCCCATCTGTAGGGTGAAAGGACTCATCAAGAGCTGCTTCTGCCCTTGCCAACCTCCATATCAGCTACTTGTAACCGTCTCCAAGGGAAACGGCATTGCCCCCCATCCATGTCTGCATGAGCTACTCTTGGCTCCCTTGAAGGGTCAAGAAAGCACCTTTGCTGCTTCCCAGATTCATTGAAGTCAGTTGTGAGCCCCGATGCGGGCCAAGGGTTCTCTTTCATTGTGTACAGGTATTTTTAAGGCTAGGTCACTACAGGTGTGGGGGAGCAGGGGCTAGGATCTTATTTTTAAAAATCACCACTGGTGGCTGGCCTGGAGTGTGGTCACACACCCTCCCCGCCCCATAACGCGGCCACTTAGGAAGAGTGGCTTTCCCGAAAAGGCATGGCTGAAGTTGGCACCCTTATCCCCAACCTTAAAAAAAGAACTACGCACACACCAACAAAGCCCCAGAAACCCATGAGATGTGAACTCTAGGAAGAAAAAAAAGCACCCTTCTGTCCACTTAGCAATAAGAGGGATTTCTTCCCACCTATCCTAACAGCCCACCCCGTTAATGTGAGGAATGAATTAGTCTGGTCACAGGCAGCCGCTGTAGGCTAATGGAAAAGGAGGGCAAAGGCCCATCACATGCTGTGAATGTTGGCGAACGTCGGCTGCCACTGCCCCACACGGTGTCTTTATGGAGTCCACCCCCCTTGCCCCAGCTCCACCAGGATGCAACTTGCTCAAAGGCTGGTGACTTGTGGGCCATTCATCTACAACCAAGTCCTGATGGAGCAAGAGGCCCAAGCCAAGGGGATGCAAGAAATGACCCATTTCTTAAATATACCAGTCCCAGCCAACCTTTTGGTGACATTATGGCTAAATTTCCCAATTGAAAACAAGTCAACAGACACACAAACAGATCATGTAAATGTTGCTAGACTTTGTGTTGTACAACTAAACATTGCTGTTTGAACAATTGCCTGGCTTGTGTCCTATTTGTGCCCCGTGCCCCTTGGCTGAATCAGCCACTATATTATCTCACCCATCTATGGAGGGTGAAGCAAGGATGATCTTGGGAAGAAGTAGCCACAAAATCAGACGTGGGAAATATTTGTGAGGTCAGCTCATCTTCATTTGGCACCTGGTCATACCACAGTCGTAATTCCCTGGGGTTTTGTATCCAGAATGAGTGATGGAGTGACAACACCTGAACTTGAAGCTCTGCACAGCCTGTCTTCCTCAAGGAAAACATGTTTATTTCCACTCAATTGATTTCCTAGCTTTCCTTCCTCCTGCCCCACCCCCCAAGGCAATAAACAGTGCCCTGGGTCTATGAAAAACTGGATCCCTCTTGCCCGGAGACCTGCCTGTTTTACAGTGAATGCATTTAAGAGGTAAGAATTTAAACTTAAAGCACCAGCTTGTCCTTTATCTTTGTGGAGCTTCTCTTAAACCAGTCCTTCTCCTGGAGGTGCACACTCCCTTTTGTAGCCAGCAAATAACACAACTCTCACCTGACCATTATTTTTCTGAATTTGAATGTGACAATTTAAAATTATGTTTGGTGCTTCGATATTCTGTGGGCTGAGCTCAAGGTCAAGATGATCTATGGGAAGTGGTTTGGAGGGGTCAAGACTAGAAGATTAGTCAGAGGCTGTTCAAGTAAAAGTGAGGGTGGGGACTAGAGTGCCAATGGGACACCACAGATGAGAGAAGTGGGAGGATGGGAGTGACCAGAACAGTTTGGTTAACATAGTATTGCAGCCAAAAGAAATGCAAGAGTCCTTCTAGCCAAGTCTTCATACAGTTGTGGAAACAGAAATCCAGAGAGTCCAATCCTCTCGCCCAGGGTTGCATGCTTAGTTACCAAGGCGGACGCGGACTGGCTCTCCAGGTCCGCTTCACTGCTTCACACCATCCCTACTGTATTTCATCTCTTCTAATAAGTCGTGTAAATGGTTTGCTTTTTTACATCTCAGAAATTAAGATACATCTTACAACTGATGGCATGGTGGTTTACTTGGAAACTTTTTTTTCTTAGTGGTAGATAAAATAATAGTATACTTACAATGGACAGCATCTTAAATTCAATGAAATACAATAAGATACTAACATTCCTTTGGATGAAGACCTCTGGTGCTATTTGTGAGGTTTAAAGGAGGTAAGAATATGTTCAGCATTTTGGCCCTCAAAGCATTTCCGGTTAATGTATCGCCCTGGATTCTCACAGTCACCCTTTGAAGGCGGTAGGACAGGTACCATCTGATCTTGGGGTCAACTCCCAGGGCCGCCCCCCTGGGCTTCAGGGCGTGCCTCAACCCCGACCTCGCCTGTCCTCTGACCGCCACCGCTCACGTGACCAGCCGCCTCGCTCACTGGCTCCCGGCCTCTGCGCCATAATCTCCGCCCTCCCCTCCGGAGCCCCGCCCCACGGCTCGGCTCAGGCTCCGCCCCTTCCCCGCTGAGGGGCGGCCGGCGGCGTGGGCCGGGAGCAAGATGGCGGTGAATCAGAACCACACAGCCAACCGCCACGGGGCCGTCATCCCTTATGGGGAAAGGTGCCTGAGGGGACCCTCGGATTCCTGCCAGAGGGAGGAGACGAAGGGGGTGGACCTCGGTGGCTCGCCACGCTCAGCGAATCAGGGCCTTTCCCGCCTGTTTCGACAGCGGCCCTCTAGCTCCGCCCCCCGGCGTTTGGGCGCGCGCGCCGCTTCGCGGGTCTGCGGCCTCGCGGCTGTGAAGGGCGGGGGCGCGCGCAGCTTCGGGGTGTGGGGGCGGGGGCGCAGGGCGGGAGCGCGCGCCATCTCGAGGCGTGAGGGGGCCGAGCGCGTCTCTTCCCGGGTGGGTTGCGGCCTGCCAGCGTCGCGGGGCCGGTGCGCTTGGAAGCGTTCCGCGTTTGCCGGTCCCGGGCGCACCCCTGCCCCGACTCCCGGGAGCCAGGTGAAGAGAGAAGAGATGACATGCGGGTCTTTGGGGAGAGGCCCCGAGGTGGAGGGCGCCGAGCTGCACCGCCCCCGCGGCCGTGCCTGCCGAGTTCGCTGCCCCCTTCGCTCACCTCAGCCAGGAGGAGCTTCGACCTACCCCGCGCCCCTCTTCCAGTCCCACTCCCCAAGTTCCCCACCTCGTCATTTTTAGAAAGCTCCCTGGAGACCTTGCCAAATACTGATGTCTGGGTCTTTTCCCCATGCTTCCTTCGCCAGAATATTTTCTTGACAGAACTGCGCGGGGCGTCTAGCTTGCACGTCCTCCCTGGCGCCAGACAAGGCCCCTGCTGCCTCGTTGAGGTTTATGGGAGGGGATGGTAGTTTTCCACCCTGGCCGCTGCGGCCCGCGGGCCGGTCCCACTGTGCCGCGGAACACGTGCTCATCCGGGGCGAGCAGTGGGCCACCGATTTGCCCCTGTTATTCTGTTTGTGTGTTAGAGGCAGGAAGTGAAGCTTTTTGTTTTTTTAATTGCCATAACAGAAACGCCGATTTTATTATGGTCCTGTGAATTACCTTTATGGAGTCTATAAGTGCTCTTGAATACTTAATAATAGCGTTTGGTGAGCTCTTAAATATGCCAAGTACAACTGTTGCAAGAGTTTTCTACTTCTAACTGCTCTGTCACAGGTGAGAAGACAGACCAAGAAATTAAGGAATTCGCTCCAAGTCCCAGGGCCAGTACGCGTGGGCAAGCTTGCATCTGGCTTAGAAGCTAGGCAGTGTGTGTTAACTCTATTCCAGCTATCCCTCAAAAAGGAAAAGGACTGCCTCTCTGCTTTCTCCTCCACCAAAGGGCCCTGGCAGTGCTCTGGCTTCTTGGATAGCAACTACCTTTAAAGAAAGCGTAGGAGGGAGAAAGTTGGTTGAATCTTGGCTCTGTGGTGTGGAGATTATTTTCTTTTTTTCTGATCCCAGCTGAGAAGTCTTGAATGTAAGGGCCAGATTCTACTGGTAAGGAGGGGACACATTGAGGTACCATTATCCATATTTTAAAACTTGTGCAGATAAGTACCATATGTGTTCACTCTAGAAAAAATAAATATATTTTCAAATTACCCCAAATTCCAACATCAGTGCTTTTTACATTTTGTTGTATACCTCTGTGAGAAATATAGAAATACACACTTCAATTTTTCTATTTTGTAATTTGTTTTCCTCATTTGCCAATATATTGTGAATGCTTTTTTCACTGTCAAAACCTACATCTTTATTTTCAGTGGCTGGTATTGCACTGTGTATAAATCTTGATTCACTCAAGCCCCCACTTGGGAAATTCTGGTTGTTAATTTTCCATTGCTATAAACATTGCTGTAGTGAACACTTTTGAAAATATGTCTTTGCCCACCTGTCAAGTTTTTTCTTTGGGGTCTATTTCTGGGATGGAATTGGGGAGTCAGAAACATAGACTTTTTAAAAAGTTTAAAAAATATAGTTATTGCAAAATTGCCCTTCAGAATTTTAACAATTAGCATTTCTCCCAGTATTCAGTGTCCATTTCCCCATACACATGCTATCATCTGGTGCCAGTCTGTGATAAAAGAATAATGGAATCTTTAAAATTTGTATTTCTGTATTACTAGTGAACTTATTTTTTCATATGTTTACTGACTATTTACATGTCTTTGGTAAATTTCCTTGGTTCATAAACTTTTTCCGTTTTATAATAGTTTATCTTTTGATGGCAGATTCAAATGTCAGAACTATCACTTTTTAGTTGGGTCACCTACTTACAAGGTGGTTGTATGTAAAGTCCTTGTATTTAGTATTTAACACTTACTTGGGGCTCAGTGAATTATAAAGGGCATTATCTCAGGTTCAGATCATTAACTGTTACGGTGTGAACCCTTGCTGAGGTTCTAGTTAGTTCTGGGGACAAGATAATGTTAAAGAGTACTGTGAAATTTCATCTGCAGTTTTTACCCCTTTTTTATAAATCTGTTCTTTACATTATACCATTTACCAAAAATTCATTCTTTGTTTTGCTGTACTCCACTTTCACTGAATTTTTGCAATCAGTGTGCCATCCTTGTAGGACAGTGGTCCTTAGCCTGGAGAAGTTTGACCTCACAGGGGACATTTGTCAATGTCTGGAGACTTTTTTAGTTGTCACAATTTGGGGGCAGGGTGGAGTGTGCTACTGGCATCTGGTGTGTAGAGCCAGAGATGCTGCTAAGCTGACCTACAATGCATAGGACAGCCCCCCACAGCAAAGAATTATCTAGCCCAAAATGTCAGTTGTGCCAAGGTTAAGAAACCCTGCTGTAGAAGATGTCGACCCAAGGATGTGATAGTAAGAAATTGCAAGTGTACTTCTGCATCCTGAACAATTCAGCATTTGTAAAGCAAAATTCATGTCCCCACCTCCTATGGGCTTTTTTTTCTTACTTCCATATTTTGTTAGAGGCAACGGTCACCTTCAATTTCTAATGACTTTTCTCTCCCAGAGCCAATGATCAGTGGATTCTTACTTCATGGTCTTTTTATTTGATTTATTTTTTGATTTTTCACACTTAATCTAAAAAAATTGTGGTAAAATTTACATAACATAAAATTCACCATTTAAATCATTTAAAGTATACAATCCACTGGCTTTTAGTACATTCACAATATTGTGTAATCATCATCACCATCTGATTCCAGAACATTTCATCAACGCAAAAAGAAACCCTGTACCAAGGAAACAGTCATTCCCCTTCTTCCCTACCCCCAAACCCCTAACAGCTGCCATCTGCATTCTGTCTCTATGGATTTACCTATTCTGGACATTTTATGTAAATGAAATCATATGGTATGTGGCTTTTGTGTCTGGTGTCTTTTACTTAGCATAATTGTTTTCAAAGTTCATGTTGGAGCGTGTATCAGTACTTCATTCCTTTTATAGCTGACTACTATTCTATTGTATGGATATACCATATTTTATTTATCCATTCACCAGTTCATGTCCATTTGGGTTGTATATACTTCTGGCTGTTGTGAATAATGCTGTGATGAACATTGGTGTATAAGTATCTGTCGAAGTTAATTCTAACTTCTAAGTTTAATTTTCTGAGGAACCACCAAACTTGTTCACAGCAGCTGTACCATTTTACATTTTATCAACAATGTATGAGGGTTCCTGTTTCTCTGCATCTTAGCCAACACTTTTTTTTCTGTTTTTATTATTATTTTAGCTATCCAAGTGAGTGTAAAGTGGTATCTCATAGTAGTTTTAATTTGTATTTCTCTAATAGCTAATGACGTTGATTGAGCATCTGTTCTTATGCTTGTTGGCTGTTTGAATATCTTCTTTGGAGAAATGTCTATTTAACTCCCTTGCCCATTTTTAAATTGGGTTGTTTGTCTTCTTGTTGAGTTGTAAGAGTTCTTTATATATTCTGAATACTAGACCCTTATCAGATATATAATTTGCAAAAATTTTTCCCATCATTTTGATTCTCTTTTCATTTTCTTTATAGTGTTCTTTGATGCACAAAAGTTGAATTTTGATGAAGTCCAATTTATCTATTTTTTCTTTGGATGCTTGTGCTTTCAGGGTCATATTTAAGAAACTGTTGCCTAATCCAAAGTCATGAAGATTTATGCCTATGTTTCCTTCTAAAAGTTTTATAGTTTTATCTCTTACATTTAGGTCTTTGATCCATTTTGAGTTAATTTTTGTTTATAGTACAAATTCATTCTTTTGTATTTGAATACCCAATTGCCTCAGCACCATTTGTTGAAAAGACTATTCTTTCTTCTTTGAATGGTCTTGGAACCCTTATAAAAAATTAGGTGATCATAGATGCATATTGATTACTATAGATTCAGGAAGTGTGAGCCCTCTACCTTTTTTTTTTTTTTTTCCTTCTTTTATCCAAGATTGTTTTGGCTGTCCAGACCCCTTGCCATTCCATATGAACTTTGGGATCAGCATTCTGTAGAAAACAGCAGTTGGTACTCTTAAACAACCAATGAATGAAAGAGGAAATCAAAAGGGAAATTAGGAAATCTCTTGAGGCAAATGAAAATGAAAATACAACATACAAAAAGTATGGGAGGGGCACGGATGTGGCTCAAACTGTTGAGCGTCCGTCTCCCAAAAGGAGGGACCTGGGTTTGATCCCCTGGACCTCCCGGTAAAAAAAAAAAAAAGTTATGGGAGGGAGTGGATGTGGTTCAAGCAATTGGGCGCCCACCTCCCACATGGGAGGTCCTGGGTTCAGTTCCCCGTGCCTTCTAAAGAAGACGAGAAGATGCTGCACAAACAGATGCCGCAACAAGCCGATGCCACAATGAATGAGCAGACGTTGCAACCAGCAAGACGCCACAACCAGCAGATGCCGCAACCGCTGCAACCAGCAGATGATGCAACCAGCAGATGATGTAACTAGCAGGGAGTGGAAATGGCTCAAGCAGTTGGGCACTCACCTCCCACATGGGAGGTCCCGGGTTTGGTTCCCGGTGCCTCCTAAAGAAGACGAGCAGATGCCGCAACGAGCAGATGCCGCAATGAGCAGACGCTGCAACCAGCAGATGTCAAAACTGCTGCAACCAGCAGACAACACAACTAGCAGATGACATAACCAGCAGGGAATGGAAGTGGCTCAAGCGATTGGGCATTCACTTCCCACATGGGAGGTCCCAGGTTCAGTTCCTGGTACCTCCTGAAGAAGATAAGCAGACAATGAGCAGATGAATGAGGGACCCATCTTTTTTTTTTTTTTTTGGGGGGGGGGAGAATAAAAATAATAAACAAAACAAAAAAACTTATGGAATGCACAAAGGCAGTGCTGAGAGGGAAATTTATAGCTCAATGCTTACATTAAAAAAGAAGAAAGACCTCAAATCAGAGATCTAACCTCAAAACTGGAAGAACTAGAAAAAGAAGAGCAAATTAAACCCAAATCGAATAGAAGAAAGGATATAACAGAGATTACAGTGGAGCTATATGAAATAGAAAATAAACAAACAAAAAATAGAATCAACAAAACCGAAAATTGGTTCTGTGAAAAGATCAATAAGCTTTACAAACCTTAGCTAGACTGACAAAAAAAGAGAGAGGACAGAAATAACTAAAATAAGAAATGAAAAGGGAGACATTACTACCAACCCAGATGAAATAAAAAGGATTATAAGAGGATATTATGAACCACTGTACACCAATAAATTAGATAACCTAGATGAAATGGACAGATTCCTAGAAACAACCTACACTGACTCATATATCTCAACAAACCATTTCAAAGAGATTGAATCGGTAATCAGAAAATTCCCTGGAGAACAGGTGTAGCTCAGTGGTTGAGTGCCTGTTTCCCATGTAACGAGGTCCCTGGTTCAAATTCCACTACCTCCTAAAAAAAAAAAAAAAGAAAAAAAATCTCCCAGCAAAGAAAAGCCCAGGACCATATTGCTTCCTAGGGGAATTTTACCAAAGATTCCAAGAAGACTTAACTACATTGTGTTCAAACTCTTCCAAAAAAATTGAAGAGGAGGAAACACTCCCTAATACATTCTATGAGGCCATCACTCTTATACCAAAACCAGAAAAAGATACCACATGAAAAGATTACAAACCAATATCTCCTATGACTATAAGTGCAAAAATCCTTGACAGAATACTAGCAAACCAAATCCATCAGCACATTATAAAATTACACAACATATTCAAATGGGATTTATCCCTGATATGCAAGAGTGGTCCAACATAAGAAAATCAATTTATGTAATACACCACATTAAACATTAACAGAAAGAAGGAAAAGAAAAAAAAAAGGTCTCAATTGATACAGAAAAGGCATATGACAAAATCCAGCACTGCTTCTTGATAAAAACACTAGGAATAGAAGGAAATTTCCTCAACATGATAAAGGGCATATATGAAAAACCCATAGCTAACATCATACTTAATGTCAAAAGACTTAAAGCTTTCCCTCTAAGATCAGGAATAAGACAAGGATGCTCACTGTCACCACTGTTACTCAACATTGTACTGGAAGTTCTTGCCAGAACAATTAGGCAAGAAAAAGAAATAAAAGACACCTGGACATGAAAGGAAGTAGTAAAACTTTCCCTATTTGCAGGTTACACGATCCTATATACAGAAAATCCTGAAAAAACCCACAACAAAGCTACAAAGGCTAATAAATGAATTCATTCAAGTGGTGGGGTATCAGATCAACACTCAGAAATGAGTAGTGTTTCTATATGTGAGCAATGAAAAATCTGAAGAAGAAATCAAGAAAAAATTCTGTTTACAAAAGCAACTAAAAGAATTGAATATCTAGGAATAAATCTAACCAATGATGTAAAGGACTTATACACTGAAAACTATAAAACATGGCTAAAAGAAATCAAAGGAGACCTAAATAAATGGAAGGACATTCCATGTTCATGAATTGGAAGACTAAATAACATTAAGATGTCAATTATACCCAAAGCAATTTATAGATTCAGTGCAATCCCAATTAAAATTCCAACAACCTTCTTTACAGAAATGGAAAAGCCAATCATCAAATTTATATGGAAGGGTAAGGAGCTCTGAGCAGCCAAAGCCATCTTGAAAAAGAAGAATGAAGTTGGAGGACTCATACTTCCTGATCTTAAAACTTATTACAAAACCACAGTAATCAGAATAGTATGGAACTGACACAAGGACAAGACATATAGACCAATGGAATTGAATTGAGAGCTCAGAAATCAACCCTCACATTTATGGCCAACTGATTTTTGACAAGGGCACAAAGACCCCTCAATTGGGAAAGAACAGTCTTTTCAACAAATAGTGCTGGGAAAATTGGATCTCCAGTTGCAAAAAAAAAAGAGTCCCTATCTCATATTTTATACAAAAATCAACTCAAAGTGGATCAAAGACTTAAATATGAGAGCCAGAACTATCAAACTCCTAGAAGAAAACATAGGGAAGCATCTTAAGGACCTTGTGTTAGGAAATAGTTTCTTAGACTTTATATCGAAAGCACAAGCAACAAAAGAAAAAATAAATGGGGCCTCATAAAAATGAAAAACTTTTAGTGTCCAAGACTTTATCATGAAAGTAAATGACAGCCTACACAATTGGAGAAAATATCTGAAAACCACACATCTGATAAAGATTTAATATCCAGAATATATAAAGAGATCCTTCAACTTAACTACAAAAAGACAAATAACCCAAATGAAAAAAGGGCAAAACACTTGAATAGACATCTCTCCAAAGAAGATATACATATGGCCACAAAGTACACGAAAAGATGCTCAACATCATTAGCCCTTAGGGAAATGCAAATCAAAACCACAATGAGATACCATTTCACATCCATTAGAATGGCTTGCTATATAGAAGTGTTGTAGAGGATGTGGAGAAATAGGAACACTCATTCATTGCTGGTGGCAATGTAAAATGGTGCAACTGCTGTGGAAGACAGTTTGGCAGGTCCTCAGAAAGTTAAGTATAGAATTACCATATGACCCAGCAATCCCACTACTAGGTAAATACCCAAAAGAATTGAAAGCAGGGACTTGAACAGATATTTTTACACCAGTTTCCATAGCGGCATTATTCATAACTACCAAAACATGGAAGCAACCTGAGTGTCCATCAACCTATGAATGGATAAATAAAATGTGGTATAAACACACAATGAAATATTATTCAGCCATAAAAAGGAATGAAGTTCTAATACATACGGCAATGTGGCTTAACCTTAGAGACACCGTGTTGAGTGAAGTAAGCCAGACACAAAAGGAAAAATATTGTATGATCTCACTTATATGAAATAATTAGAATATAAACTCATAGATTCAGAATCTAGAATATAGGTTACTAGGGGGACAGGGAGGGAAAGAGAATGGGAAGTTGAGGCTTAAAATATACAGGGTGGAGTGGGTGTAGCTCAGTGGTTGAGCACGTGCTTCACATGTATGAGGTCCCAGGTTCAATCCCTGGTACCTCCTAAAATATATATGGTTCCTATTTGGGATGTTGGAAAAGTTTTGGTACTAGATGGTGGTGACAGAAGCACAACATTATGAATATAACTAACAGCACTAAAATATATATCTGAGGGAGCACAGGTGGCTCAAGCAATTAAGTGCCTCCCTCCCACATGGGAGGCTCCAGATTTGGTTCCCAGTGCTTCCTAAAATGAAGACAGGCAGGCAGCGAGAGCAAACAACAAGGGTGGGGGGAGAAATAAATAAAAGTAAATTAATCTTAAAAAAAAAAATATATATATATATATATAAAATGTGGTTAAGAGGGGAAATGTTAGGTGATATATATGGTAACAATAAAAATTAGGATAAAGAATCCATGAAACTGTACTACACAGTGAACCCTAAGTTAAACCATGGACTGTAGTTAATAGTACAGTTATAACAATGTGCCCATTTTAAATTTGGGTTGGTTTTCTTTTTATTGTTGAATTGTAGGATTTCTTTATATATTCTGGATATTAAACCCTTATTGAATTGCCCCATTACTGCCTTTTTTTTTGGTATTTAGTTGTTTTTTGTATTGCACTGTTTGTTTCTTCTCTTCTTTTCTCTTAATTTTTAAAAATTATTTTCTTAGTGCTTACCTTTGTAATTACAATTAACATCTTAAAGTAATAACAACCTAGTTTGATTAGTACCAACATAGTTTGAATAGTATACAAACTATATCTCCATCCCTTGCCTTTATATTGTTACTGTGGCAGATTACATCTTTATACATTGCATGCCTGTTAACTTAGATTTTAAATGTAATTTTACACATTTGCCTGTTAAGTCAAATAGGGTGAAAAAAGCAGTTACAGTAGTAAGGATTTTATATTTACTTATGTACTTCCTTTAGTTCTTCTTTTGGCTTGAAGTTAGTGTCTAGTGTCCTTTTATTTCAGCCTGAGGGACACCTTTTAGTATTTCTTATAGGGCAGTGATCTTGTAATAAACTCTTTCTTTTTATCTGCAAATGTCCTCATTTCTCCTTCATTTTTGAAGGATGATTTTGTTGGATATAGAATTTTTGGTTGACAGTTTTTAAAGGACTTTAAATATGTCATCCCACTGTCTTCTGGCCTCCATGGTTTCCGATGAGAAATCTGCTGTTCAGCTTACTAGTGATACCTTGCATTTGACAAGTCACTTCTCTCTTCCTGCTTTCAAAATTCTCTCTTAGTGTTTGGATTTTGACAATTTCACTATAATGTGCCTTGTTATAGATCTCTTAGAGCCTGTCCTGCTTGGAGTTCATTGAGCTTACTAGATTATGTATATTCATGTCTTTCATCAGATTTGGGACATTTTTGACAATTATTTCTTCAAATACTTTTTCTGCCCCTTTCTCTCTCTCTTGTCTTTCTGGTACTCCCAAGTTGAGTATATTGGTATGCTTGATGGTGTCCAACAGGTGCCTCAGGCTCTGTTCATTTTTCTTCATTATCTTTTCTTTCTGCTCTCACTGGATAATTTCAAACATCATGTCTTCATGTTCACTGATCCTTTCTTCTGCCTGTTCAAATATGCTGTTGAATTTGTCTAATGAATTTTTATTTCAACTAACTTTACTTTGCAACTCCAAAATTTCTGTTTGGTTTCTTTTTATAATTTCTGTCTCTTTATTTTGTTAAGACAATGTTTTCCTAATTTCCTTTAGTTATTTGCTTATGGATTCATTTAGCTCACCGAATATATTTAAGAGAGTTGATTCAAAGTCTTTGACAAATAATTCAAATGTCTAAGTAGTCTGAGGGATGGTTTCTGGAAAAAAAATTTTTTTTTTCTGTAAATAGATGATACTCTCCTGTTTCTTTGTGTATTTTGTAAATTTTTGTTAAGAGCTGGACATTGCAAGTATTATGTTGTTATAGTTCTGGAAATCTAGTTTTCCCACTCCTCTGGAATTGCTAGATTTTTGTTGTACTTGTTGAAGGCTGGAGGCATCAATTTGTGACTCTTTCAAACTATTTTTGCTCACAAGTGGGGAATGGAAAGAGAAAAGAAGAAAAAAAAGAGGATAAAATGTTACTGCCTCTTTAAGAGTCCTCTGCCACTTTTGCCTGAGGGGGATTGGAACAATGGCTGTTCTCAGAGCTGGCCTCGCAGTGATCTGAAAGAGCTGATCAGAAGTCATATGGCACACACCCTGATTTTGGAGGAGTAAGTCCTTATAGCACAATCTGGCACAAGAAGGCTGCACCAAGAGCTTGGGCTTACAGTCTCTGTTGCTGCCTGCCATGTTGTTGGGGTTTGGGGAATGGTAGCCACTGCATGAAGGGTGGTATTTACTACAATTTTCCAGCCTCTTCATCTAGCTCTTCCCTGAATGCTGCAAAGAATTCCAGTAAAAAGAAGATTAAATAAGAATTTAGAAAATGATAAGAGACTACATTTTAAAATAATAAGG
>JAQZBX010034156.1:0-25094 GCA_029593785.1 Cabassous unicinctus
GGGTGTAGAGCGGGCTCGGATGAGGGTTTGGGGGTGACGGGGCATTGGGGGAGGGGCGCGAGGGGGAGGAGAAAGCGCGGGGGTGCGGGGCCCCTGGGCTGGGGTCCCGCGCACCGACACTCACAGTAGGTTTTCCTGGTCAGCTCCTCCACAACTTCAGGCTTCAACTTGCTGTTGGATTTCCCCATCCTCGGCGGCCGCGGCCCCCGCCCCCCGGGCCGGACCCCGTCGGGGCGCCCAGCGGTAGCGGCTCGGCCGGCGCGGGCCGGGTCCGGCCGCGGGCGGGGCGCGCGGAGGGCTCGGCGGGCCGGGCCGGGTCGGGCCGGGGCCGAGCCTTTGTCTGCGCCGTGCCCGCGCGGCCCGGGCGCGGGGCTCCGGCGCGCTGCGCTGCGCTGCTCACCGCTCGTCGGCCGGCCCGGGCTTAGCGCGGGGCCCGGGACGAGGGGCAGCCGCTCGGCAGGCCCGGGCGTGGGCGCCCGCCCTCCCGCCGCCGCCCTTGGCCGCCGCTCCCGCCCTCTCCGGGCGCCGCGGCGCGGAGCTGCGCTGGGCTCGGCGCCGACCCGGCCCGCCGCTCTGTGCCCGCGGTCGTCCCTGGTTACTGGGCTCGGCGGCACATGCTCGCTGCTGCGCTGCCTCTCGCCGCCGCCCCTGTGCTCCCCGCCTCCCGCCCGCACCCGCGCGCCAAGAGGTGGACGCGGAGCCGCCACTCAGCGCCCGGCGCCTCCTCCCGCCCCGCACCCGCTCCGCCAGGCCTTCCGCGGACAGAACCCGGGGCTCCGCGAGGACTGAGCCAGGGCCGGCAGAGGGGCATCCCCTTCCCTCACCGCGCCCAGGGTAGGGATGGGGGTGTCACACTCGCCACCCCACTCCTCGAAATGATGTCCCGCTCTTCTGCCCCCTCTAAGTGGAGTGCGGCGGGAAAGGATCTGACCGCCCGGTGCAATTCATGCATTGGACACGTTGGGCGCGGGCAGACCCCCAGCCCTCACGGGGCATTGCATGGTGGGGACACCTACCCGCCGCCTGGGGAAAGGTGACCTCCAAGCGCAGGATGAGGAAGGGAGCGCGGTGGGGAAAGTGTTCAGTCTCAGAAAACCTGGGGGAGGGAAGTGAGGCCTGAGCGCCGCCGAGGGACAGGGCTCCAGGGAGAAGGCCTGACAGGCCAGAGAGAGCGGCAGGGCCTGGAAAGCCCCTCTCTCCCCGAGAAGGTGGGCCTCTGTCCACCAGAGTCACTGCAGGGATTGAAGCAGGGGCATGACGGGTCAGATCTGGCCTCTGGGTTGCAGGGGCACTCAGGGGAAGGTGGTGAGTGAGGATGGCCTTCCCTGGCCACCCCACCTAAAATGTCTACACATCGAGACCTTTCCTATCCCCTTTCCCTGCTCTTTTTCTCCCTCTCCTTAGCAGCTATCACAAACTGAACGCATATCTTATTTATTCCTTGTGTTATTGCCTGCCTCCTCCACTAGAATCTGAGCTCCGTGAGGGCCTAGGGATTCTTGTCTTGTCTGTAGTTGTATCCCCAGGGCCTAGAAGACCACCTGATCTGCAGAAGCCACTCAGCACCCCTCTGTGATGGTGCAGGGGGTAGGGAGAAGGTGGGTGGTGAGACCACCCTCTGCTCTGCATCACCTAGGGATGAGGCAATGGCAAGGTCTCTTCCCCTCAGCCCCCTCTGGTACAGTGTTCAGGCCTGAAGCTCAGAGGACCTAGGGAGTCAGAAACCCAGACCAGGGTCGCCGGTGCTTTCGGCCTTCAGCACCCCTCCTACCTCCCAACGGGCTTCACTCCAGCTTTTACCCTGAAGGCCTGGCCTGGGCTGAGGCCTGGACTTCTAGACCGAGGAGGCCAGAACCCCCACTCCAGGAAGCCTTCAGGTGGGGATAGACTCACTGACCTGTGCCAGCCCATTCTGAAGAGGCAGCTGTGCCCTTAGCTGAGGGGTCTGCTTTAGGCTTGGAAGCAGATGTCTCAACCGTGAGGACCAACTCACACACCCATGAGGAGCCCACAGTTGGCCAGGCCAGCCTGAGCCTGCTGCCTGGGAGGAGGGGGAGCCAGCACGGGGCCCAGGCCTGCTGGGAAGATAGTGATAACAGGAGCACTTAAAGTCCTATAGAATTCCAGGTGTTCATCCTATATTTCTTGCCTACTGCCTATGTGCCAGGTGCTCTCTGTGCTGGGCATCAGGGGCACCGCTGTGACCAACATGGTCCATTTCCTCCAGGAGCTCACACTCTAGGGGAGATGGACCTGTCAGAGCCTGCCCGCAAGTGATCACATAATTACACTGGTGATAAATGCCACTGAGAGAACAGAGAGGGCACTGGGAGAACATACACAGGGAAACACTTGTCAGGGGCAGCAAGCAGGCTTCCCAGAGGCTTGGCAGATTTGTTCATTCAGCAAATATTCACTGAGCACCTACCATGTGCCAAGCTGGGTCCAAGTTCTGGGGATTCTTATCATCAATTATGGAACTTTGAATTTAGTGAAGGGAGAAAATATAAATAAGACACAAAATGCTTGAGTAAAATATATAATATGCCAGAGGTGAAAAAATAAAAATAAAGCAGGGAAGGGGGATGGAAGTGCCAAGGTAGAGGAGGGTATGTGATTTTAACCTGGGAAGACACTATTTGAACAATGACCTGAAGAAAGTGGAGGAAAGCTGAGAGATGCATTGCCCAGGCTTTGCAGTGGAGCCCAGCTGGCCATTTATGGTCTTGAAGGGTGTGCAATAAGGCTAGGGTTTAAAGCAGGGGTCCTTAACCTTTTTTGTTCCATGGACCCCTTTCCCAGTCAGGTGAAAACCACGGACCCCTTACTAAGTCCACACTATACTGTGTATTATTTAATAAATATATCACACCCGCACCAACACGTCCCCACAAGAATAGTTTTTTTGAATTTCAATTCAAGCTCACGGACCCCTGGTTAAGAACGCCTGGTTTAAAGGGCAAAGCAGAGAGTTAGGAGAATTAGGTCAGACTCTAGGGATCTGACTTTTATTTAGTCAGATAACTTGGGCTGTTGCATGGACAACTGACTCCAGGCAGGCCTTGGTAGAAACAGGGACCTTCTGGAGGCCATTATATCATCCAGGGAGGAGATGGTGGTGGCCAGGACCAAGGTGGCAGCAAAGGACATGGAGAGAACAGGTTAGAGTCGGGTTGTATTTGGAAGGTAGAGCCTGATGGATTGGATGGAGCGGGACGGCGGGGGCGGGGGGAGAAGGGATGATGAAGAAAGATGGGAATCCAGGACAACACCAAGGTTTTTGTCCTGAACAACTAGAAAAATGGACTTTCCATTGTTAAAATGGGGAGTGGACAGGTTTGAAGACGAGAAGAGCAGAATGTCTTGCTCTGGACATATGAAGTACAAGATGCTTGTTAGATATCCAAATGGAGATACAGAAGAAGCAGGTGATACAGGACTCTGGAGTTCAGGGAGAGGTCCAGGCTGCAGGTATGGAACTGGAGAGTTGTGCTGGTACAGATGGAATTTAAAGCCAAAAGACAGGATGCAAGGATAGACCCAGAAGAGAAGAGGACAGAGGCCTGAGCCCTGGAGCACACAGGTCAGGAATATTGCGAAGGGGGCCAGCCATGAGGTGGGAAGAACACTGGGAGGGTGCTCCTGGAAGTCAGAGGAAGAAAGTGTTTTAGAGAATAGGGAGATGTTTAGGAGCTGGCCAGGCAAGGGTGGGCAGAGTTTACCAGGCCGTGGGGACAGCACGTGGGAAGGTGCTGAGCCCCAGGACCAGCCTTACTCTCTTTCCTAACCTGGTTTTCAGCCCAAAGGATCTCTGCCTACATGAGCTGAAAATGCCTCAGCCTGAGCTGCCCTCCATAAAGGGCTCAGATCGACTCTCTGATGCCCTGGTCACTGCCCTAAGAGCAGCGGTTTCAGTTCTTTCTGCCACAGAAGTCTGCTTTTTAAGCAAAGAAAAATGAACGGCCAGTCTTCAACCAGGGGTGGATTAGCACTTTAAGAGGATCCCTCTGTCTGCTGTGTGGATTGGACCGGGCAGGGTGAAGGCAGAGAGGCCAGGTGAGGGCTGTTCCCAAGCATGTTGGCGGCTTGGGCAGGAGTGGCCTGGGTGGAGATGGAACTCGGTGGAGATAGAAAAGTGGTGGAGCTGAGGAACTTGAGTGGCAATTGACTAGATATAATAAAGGAAGAGTCAAGGGCAAGTCCTTGGTGGGGAGGAGCAAGGATGACTCCTGGGGAGGGGTAGGGTCAAGGAAAGCTCCCTGGTGGCTGCCACTCTCACCTGGCAGAGGGATGCATTTCTTGAGATTGGGACACCTGAAGAGGGGTTGAAGGACATAAACGAGAATGTTGGAGCCGAGATGTCTGTGAGACACCCAGGTAAGGATGTTGAGGTTTATGTTTAAAAACCAAAAGCATGTTATAAATCAGTGTATATAGAATAATCAAATTAAATATGTACACATGTGTAGAAAACAGTCTGCAGGATATACCTCCAAGGTGTTAGTCATTATCAATATGGCTAGGACTACAAATAATTTTTATTTTCCTCTCTCATTGCATTTTATACAGATTGTTTTCTATAATTAGATACTTTGCTCTTGTGATAAGAAAAATAATTTACCACATCATTTTGCTTGTCTGCAGATAGCCTAAGCAAGAGCCTCCCTGAGACACCGGCCGTGACCCTCCTGAGAGCTTGTTGATGACCCAGATTCCCAGGCCCCAAGCCAGACATGATGAACCTGAATAAGGTGGGGGCATGGCCTGGGGATCTGCTTTTAACCAGCCTCTAGTCCTCCCCCTTGTCTTTCAGCAAAGAAGATCTCTCTTTCCTTGTATAAGTTCATCTGAGAGAATGACCCCAGAAACTTACTCAGTCATCCTTCCCGTAGGAGAAAAACATGACACACGTGTGGTTGGGCAAAGCCCTGGAGTAAATCTCCCCCTAGGTCATTGCATCCTGGCCTTCAGTGACTGCCCCTGCCAGGTTAACAGCTCTAACCTGGACCTCTCCTCCCATGTCTTGGTCTCTGTATCCACAATTCACATGCCCCATAAACACTTCAAACTCATCAAGCCCAAAACATTACTCATTGTTTCCCATAAAGAACCCTTCTCTTCCTGGGCAAATGGTCCCTGGTCCCTCCCATAGCCTCACCCTCTTCCCAGGGATACCACCCCCCACATCCAGTCAGTCATATCTAGTCCATTGGATTTCACTCCCTAAATAGCCCTCAAGGCTGAACACATTCTTCTTCATCCCCACAACCGTCCTAATCCAGCCACCACTGCCTCTCAAAGCCTGACCACCATGCAGCCACCTAAGGGCTCTCCCCAGAGTCTTGCTTGGCCTCTCTCAAAGCCTATGTCCTTACAGCCAGAAGGAGATTTTCCCATTTCAAATCTAACCCCATCTCTTCGCCTGGTCAAGCTTCACATCGCCCTTAGGAAAAAGTCTTGACTCTGTCTAAGGCTTACTTACAAGGCCCAGTGTGACCTGACAGGGGCCACCTTCTCTCCTGCCTCCTCTCTTGATTCCTCCATCAAGCCAGACTCTCAGCCTCCAGCCCTTTGCAGAGGCTGTTTCCCTCTGCCTGACCTGCTCTTCCTGCTTCCTCCCGCCTCCTAGCTAACTCCTAGACCTGCACTGTCCAACAGGGTGGCCACGCAATACATACGGCTCTTGAGCACTAGAATTGTGAGGAGTCTGAATTGAGATATGCTGTAAGTCTAAAATAAACCCTGGATTTCAAGATTAGTATGAAAGAAAAGAATGGAAAACATCTCATCAATAATATTAAACTGATAATATTTTGGACATAGTGGATTGAATAAAATAGATTTAAATGACTTTCAGCTGTTTCTTTTTACTGTTTTTAATGCACCTGCTAGAAAACTTAAAATTACATATGTGCCATGCATTATATTTCTACTGGACAGCACTGTCCTGGATATCCCTTCAAGGTGTTCAAGTAAACATCACCTCCTCCAAGGAGCCTTCCTGGATCCCCCAGGTGAACTCAAGTCTCTCTGTTATATACCTGCCAACAGCACCTTTCTGTTCCACAAGTCTAGGTGGGAATAGGGATGCAAGTGGAGGATGCCCAGGTTAGAGTCTGCTGCTCAGGGTGGGGTGGGGGTTGCTGAAACTTGGCTCCAGAAGAAGAGGAGTGGGAATAGGGGTCCTACTGAACCCCCCGCATGGAGCACAGTGTCCTGAGGCTGGGGTTCTTGTACAGCAGGGCCTTTGAGTGGCTCTTGGCAGATCTCCCATCTCATAAACTAACCTGATCTTCTAATAGGGGAGGATTTATAAAGATAAAAAATGCTTTGCATAAGCACATGACAAATAGTTAGATATCATTAATCTTTTAGGAGCTTCCTAAGCCAATAGGAAAAAGATGAGCCCCTCAATAGAAAGTTGGCGGAAGGACCGTAATAAGCAATACAACAGGAATAAACGCAAATGGGCAGTCCACACAAGGGTTGTTTCTTCCTTACAAGTCTTCAAAGAAGCTCAAAACAAATTGGCAAAAAAAAAAAAAAAATGTTTTTAATAAATATACCCAGTTCTGCCAAAGGAATGGGAAAATGGGCATCCAGACACTGCCCAGCAAGGTGTAAATTGGTACAACCTTTCCGAAGAGCAGCTTGGCAATAAATACCCACACTCTCTGACTCAGCAATTCTACATCTAGGAATTTATCCTAAGGCAACAATCAGAGATTCATACAAATGTTTAGTCTCAAAGATGTCACAGCAGCAGCATTTATAACGACAACAAAATGGAAACAACTTACATACTTAAAAATTAGAGATAGGCCTATCCATATCATGGACTCCTATACAATAATGTTAAAGTCTAGCACGGATGGCAGTCTACAGACATGGAAAGCCAGATGCTGATAACACAAGTTAAAAAAAAAAAGTAGGTTTCATTAATGAAACCAAAAGCTGGTGCTTTAAACAGATACATAAAGATCAATAAAACTGATAAACATCTAGCCAGGCTAACCAAGAAAAAAAGTGAGAAGACACAAATTACTAATATCAGAAATGAAAAAGAAATTATCACTACTGATCCCATGGATATTAAAAAGGATAATAAAGGAATATTATGAACAAATTATGAACTATGCCCACAAATTTGTAATTTAGATGAAAGGCACGTGAAAGATACAAACTACCAAAACTCACACAAGAAGAAATAGATAATCTGAATAGGCCTATATCTGCTAAGAAACTGAATCACTGAATCAACAATTAATAACCTTCCAAAAAAATAAAGCACCAGGCCCAAATGGCTTCACTGGTCAATTTGACCAAACATTAAAAAAAAAAAAAAAAAGGAAAGAAAAGAAAAAGACACCAATTCTCTACAGTCTCTTCCAGAAAAAAAGAGTTGGGGGAGTACTCTCCTTCTATGAGGTCAGCATTACCCTAATACCAAAACCACATAAAGACATTACAAGGAAGGAAAACTACAGACCAATATCTTTCATGAACATACGTGTGAAAATCCTCAACAAAATATTGGCAAATTGAACCCAACAATGTATAAAAAGAATTATACACTGTGACCAAATGGGATTTATTCCAGGTATGCAAGGCTGGTTCAACATTTTAAAACCAATTAATGTAATTCATCACATCAACAGGTTAAAGAAAAAAAATCATATGATCATATCAATAGATGCAGCAAAATCATTTGACAAATCCGACACCATTCATGATAAAAACTCTCAGCAAATTAGGAATAGAGGAGAACTTCCTCAATCTGGTAAAGAACATCTACAAAAAAATCTATAGCTGGGAAGCGGATGTGGCTCAAGGAGTTGGGTGTCTACCTACCACATGGGGGGTCCCGGGTTTGGTTCCTGGTGCCTCCTAAAGAAGAAGAGCAGGGCAGCGAGCTGATGCAATGGGCTGGCACGACAGGCTGACAACAAGATGATGTAACAAGAAAACAACGAGAAACACAAGAGACACAACAAGCAGGGAGCAGATGTGGCTCAAGCAATTGGGCACCTCCCTCCCACATGGGAGGTCTTGTGTTTGGTTCCCAATGCCTCCTAAAAAAACACGAACAGACACAGAGAGCAGACAGTGAGCTCAAACAATGAGGGGGAGAGGGAAATAAATAAATAATAAATTTTAAAACAAAAACACAAACAAAAAAACAACCTATAGCCAACATCACAATGATGAGAAACTACATGCTTTATGTCTAAGATTGGGAATAAGACAAGGATTTCCCCTCTCACCCCTCCTATTCAACATGATACTGGAAGTCCTACCTAATATAATAAAACAAGAAAAGGAAATAAGATCTATACAGATTTGAAAGGAAGAAATCTTTATTAGCAGATGACATAACTGTCTCAGTAGAAGAATTATTTTTAAAAATTATGGCAAAGTTGCAGGATTTAAGGTTAATATACAGAAGTCAATTGCTTGCCTATATACCAGCAACAATCAATTGGAATTCGAAATTAAAAATACAATGCCATTTACATTAGCACAAAAAAAAAGAGAGAAAGATTTAGGCATGAATCTAACAAAATAGTTATAGGATCTATATGAGGAAAACTACAAAAATCTGATGAAGGAAACCAAATCAAAGAAGTTCTAAATAAATGGAAAGATATTCCATGTTCATGGATAGGAAGACTCCTATTGTTAAGATATCATTTCTCCCCGATTTGATCTATAGATTAAACGCAATCCCAATCAAAATCCCAGCAAGTTATTTTGTGCATGCCAACAAATACTTTGGTAGGCTGCCAACTCCTGCCCATGGGTAGTGGTTGCCAGAACACTGGGTCAGGAGGAATCCCAAAGCAAACACAGGCTCAGTTGGTAAGAGTGGCATGAACCATTATGCTGTCTGTCATGGGCACTGTTCTTAAAGCTAATCCATTCCAGTGTACATAAACCTATTGTAGGTGGGATCTTTTGATTCAATTACTTCAGTTACGGGCCTGTGACTAGATTGTGTGACCCAGGTTGGGTCTTAATCGTCTTACTGAAGCCCTTTATAAACAGAGGAATAAAAAGCTGCAGAGACAGAAAGAAGCCTCCAGAAGTTTAAATTAATGAACCCGGGAGAAAGAAAAACCACAGATGGAGTCACCTGAGGCTGAAAGCAAATAGTCCCAGAGCAGAGGGGAGAGATGAGCAGATGCCACCATGTGCCTGATGGCCCACAGCTGTGGTTCAGGAAGAAAGCATCTCCTGGGGATGCCTTGATTTGGACACTCAAAGCCTCAAACTGTAAGCTTTTAACCTAATAAATCCCCATTGTATGGGAAGAAGATATAGCTCAAGCGTTGTGCACCTTCTTCCCACATATAAGGTCCTGGGTTCAATCCCCAGCCCTAGTAGCTCAAAACAAAAAAACAAAACAAAACAAAAATCCCCATTGTGAAAGCCAATCCATTTCTGGTGTATTGCTCCCAGCAGCTTTTAGCAAACCAGAACAGGACAATCAGGATAATTAAAATATCACTTCTCCTCGGGGCCTTTATGAGAATTAGGTGAGATGAGGTATGCAAAACACTTACCACTACTTAGTAAACCTTGGCTATTATTATTACTGCTGAAAAACCTCAGGGGTAAGGAAAAAGGAAATCATTTAAATAAGCTTTCTTCCGAAAAGGCCTTGCGCCAGGAGTGTGAGCTGGTCCTGGTTGAGGGACCTGGGGTCAGGTATACGTGGCCTCTCTGAGCCTCAGTTTCCTAATTTGCAAGTTGGAATCAGTGCCCTGGGATAGCTGCCTACCTCACAAGGCTGTTTGTGGGGCCTTGAAACTGGGGCTCCTTCTGTTGCAGAGAGCCTGGTTGTTACACAGAACAGCTGAGCCAAGTGGATTTGTGAATGAACATACAACTACTTGTTTGAGAAACAGATGCAAAGCCCATCTGGTCTGGGGACAAAGACCTCCCTCCTCAGTTCTCTTCAGTACCCTGGAAGTGAGAAGGGATCACGTCACTCACTTTCCTAGACATCCATGACCAACTGTTAAAGGTGAGGTCTCCTGGTCCTCAAAGTCTCTTAATGACCTGAGAGCTTGGGCAAGCATATACCCTCTCTGAACCTTACCTTCCCCACAGTGGCTATCAAGGCTCGAGTGAGGCTCTTCCAGATCCAGTGCCAGCCACCAGCCTCCTTGTGCCCCAGCATGGATTTGATGTTCAGCTGAGCTAAAGCCTCCCCTGGAGGCAGGAGGGAGCCCACTGTGTTCCCCAGCACTTGCCTGTCATTTCCAACAGCACAAATGGTTATTGTCTGTGTCTAAGGGAAGGTCAGGAGATCCTTGGTTGCAAGACTAGATCCCACCCCACCCCCCACCCCCCACCCCCGAGCCAGCTGAGGTCAATAGGGGAACTTATCAGAAGGGCAGGAGAGCAAGCCTGGGCCAGGAGCTGGTTCCTCTCTGCAACCACCCAGGCTCTGAGGTTGTCTGCAACAGAGCTCAAAGTTGGCCAATAGCAGCAGAATTGGCAAGGCAAAGAAGAACTCGCAAGACTGAAGGAGCAGCTGGAGAATCGACTGAGGAGGGGCAGGACCCAGGAATCTCTGGGACCTGGGATTTTTGCAGCAGGAACAAGGGGACAGATCCAAGAGATAGCTCCTATAGGATAGCCCCAGACAAATCTTCCAGAGTCCTGGCTCCCATACCTCAGTTATCTCTGAACCAACCCAGGGGTCCCACAAGGGCAGGGATGCTTGTGTCTTGCCCACTACCCAACCCAGAACAGAAGCCAGACAACACAAATGAATGTTGACTCTTCGGCCTCTTTGGCCATGACATTAAGTCCATCGTCTTGAGGTCAGCCACACACTGAATACTAATGCCCAGGCCACAGTCCTGGGCTCCAAGTCCACTAACTTCCTGTGCAGACTTAGACAATCACTCTCACTCTTTGGGGCTCAGTTTCCCCATCTGAACAATGAAGGAGTTCAAGGTTCCTTCCAGCTGAGACACTCCAAGCCATAACAGGTCTAAGTAGGGGGGTCCAGTCTTGAGGCGTCAGAGCTGACCAGGATAGATACAGGATGCATTCATTGCCCTCTTTGAAGTCCTTGGGTTTCTCTTGCTTGAACTTGGTATAGCTTTAGTAGACAGCAAATCCAGTGGTAATAATAGCAGCTACTACTTTATTGTGTATCTGCTGTGTGCCAAGCAGTGCACTAAGTGCTTCCCAGGCATCAGCTCATAGAGCCTTCACAGAATCCTGTGAGTTAGGAAGTGAAGCCCAGAGGATGAGGGGCTGGGCTTGGGTGACCCAGCTGCCGAATGGCCCTGAAGGATTCAAGGCAGATTTGTCTGATACCCTCTTCCCCCCACAAATACAACCTATGTGCTCTTTTGCCACTTGCTAGGCTATGAGGTGCAAAAACATCCCCAAATCTAGCTGTGTAGAAAACGTGATCTGCTGAGACTCGCATGTGTCTTACTGTGCCTGAGTTTTACTGCTTACCAGCACAGGCCGAAGCCAGGATTCCCAGCTACAAAGCCCTCAAGGCTGTGTGGATAAGTGAGTGTCACCCCCTCCCCTCAAACCACTCCCGAGCCCTCCCCCCGCCTCCCTTTCCTCCGAACAGCCCTGGGAGAGGCCTCGGAGACTGCTCCACATTGTGAAGGTTCAAGTTTTGCAGATGGAGCCTGACAGCCCCCTTCCTGGGCATTGCTGTGGAGTTTTAAAGCCCTTTTTAAAATCACCTCCAGAGCTTCATTAATATGCAGATTGCCCACTGTGGCTTTCCGCTCCTACCCACCCTGGCTGGAGATGTCCTTGCTCACGGTCACGTCTGCCTGGCCGGGGACTCTGTGCCCAGCACCGAATTCCTGCTGGGCTCTCAAAGAACAACCCACTACGGGCACTTAGACCTTGGCTGCAACCAGGCTTCGTGTGGATTCTGGGGGAACAGAGAGGCAGAATGTTTTAAATTAGGACGTAGGAAAATCTCCTCCGGTAGTTTGGGTAGGTGGGGGCTCTGGGCTGAGAGTTCAGAGGCGGAGTTCTAGATGCTTTGCTGCCTAGGGCAGTCCCACCTCTCTGGGAGCTCATTTGTAAGAGAATGGCACTCCAAGCTCACCAGCTCTGAAAGGCATCCCCAACTAGCAGCGGCCTGCAAGCCCAAGCAAAGGGAGTGCCCTCTGCCAGTTCAATGTGGGGTAGGGGCTGGGGAGGGAGTAGCCCTCGGCCCCCACTCCACACTCCCTGGTCCAGCAACACGGCAGCAATACCCAATCATTGCTTCCAGGTAGGAGGTGGGAAGGTGCAGAAATGACCTGGGGAGATCCAAAATCCCTGGGTTAGCTCTTCGCAGTTCTCCACCTAGCTCCATTTGACGGCCACCAGCCAACATTAGGCTGATTGCAGGGCCCACTCTGCCAGCCACTGGGTGGCCCTCGGCAGGGCCTGGGGAGAGAATGAAAATAACAGATTAGAGAGAAGAGGAGGTGTAACTTTCAGCTAATTTCAGGGCCGGTGACTACCAACTTGTCCCTGACAGTCTACAGGCCTGAGGGTGAGATTTGGCCCTGAGCCTGGAATGCTATGGGAGCCAGCTCAGGCTGTTGCAGGAGGCCCTGCAAAAACTAGGCTCTTTACCTCCTGAGCAGGCCCTGGATTCTCTCCCACTCTGCTGTGTGGACAGGGGTCCCAGCAAGCCCCTTCAGAGGAGCAATACATCCTTCTTAATAATTCTGTCTGGGAAGCGGGTGTGGCCTGAGTGGTGCGGTGGGCTGATGCAGCAACCTCACGGCAGGAAGCGGGTGTGGCTCAATGGATAGAGCACCCATTTACCATATGAGAGGCCCTGGGTTCGCTTCCCGGGGCCTCCTTGTGCGGGCAGGCTGGCTCCCGTGGCGCTGTGGGCTGATGCGGCAGGACCTCACAGCAAGGGGGAGATAAGCAGACACAGAGAAGACACGCAGCGAATGGACACAGCAACACAAGCGGCAAGGGGGGGATAAATAAAATAAAAATAAATAAATCTTTAAAAAATAATAATAATAATAATTCTGTCTGAATAACTACAGAGCGGGAGGCTCTGGAGCCTCTATGTTAAGCGTGGTTCAGGGAAATGGATGTGGCTCAAGTGATTGGGCTCCCGTCTACCATACAGGAGGTCCAGGTTTTGATTCCTGGGGCCTCCTGACGAAAGGCGAGCTGGACTGCGCAGCGAGCTGGCCCGAGTGGAGAGTTGGCCCGCACAGGAGGGCTGGCCCACGCAAGAGTACTGGCCCACACGGAGAACTGGAGCAGCAAGATGACACAACAAAAAGAGACACAGAGGGGAGACAATAAGAGACGCAGCAGACCAGGGAGCTGAGGTGGTGCAAGAGATTGAGCGCCTCTCTACCAACCTGGAGGGTCCCAGGATTGGTTCCCAGTGCTGCCTAAAGAGAAGACAAGCAGACACAGAAGAACACACAGAAGAGAAGAGACAGTGAGTGCAAAACAACTTGGGGGGGATGGGGGTGGTGGAGATCAATAAATAAATCTTAAAAACAAAAGTGTTTCAGAAGGGCCTGGAAAGACTCATTACATGGAGATAAAACCTTTGTAAAAATCAATGTAGCGGAAGTGGGTGTGGCTCAATGGATAGAGCCCCCCGTTTACCATATGGGAGGCCCGGGTTCGCTTCCCGGGGCCTCCTTGTGAGGGCAGGCCGGCTCGCGCGGCGCCGTGGGCTGATGCGGCAAGACCTCACAGCAAGGGGGAGATAAGCAGACACAGAGAAGACACGCAGTGAATGGACACAGCAGCACAAGCGGCAAGGGGGGGATAAATAAATAAAATAAATCTTTAAAAAAAAAAAAAAATCAATGTAGCCACCCACTGATGGATTTTATGAGGCCTGGACAGAGAAAAGGCAGGAGACAAATCTGAAACCCACTGAAAAGCAGGGAGGGCCAAGTAACCCAAATGTGAATTCTACATGGGGTAAATGAGGGATTTCTCAAAAACACCAAAATTGGCTCTATCCCAGGCTCAACCCTGGAAGGTTTGTTGCTTCCAGTCAAATGCCAGAGCAGTATGTGGAAAAGCCTCGGCCTCAGACACAACGTACCTGGCTTCAGGTCCAGAACCTGCTGTGTGGCCATGGGTAGGTCAGTGACCCTCTGCTGGGAAAAAGGCAGGAGGTGGCAGTGTCAATTCAGCCTCCTTTCATGCTTTCAGTGTTGGGTCAGGGTCAGAGCTCCACCCTATGTCAGGCTGTTGAAGTCCCAACTGGCTGCTTGCCCTTAGGCAGTCTGCAACCTCTGATGATGAATGAGTGTCATTGCTGGATTCTTAGAAAGGATACTTGGTATAAATCATTTCCCTTTGACAGCCTTTCCTCCTCCTTTGCTAATTAATCCCTATTCATCTTTCAGAATTCTGCTCCAGCACTTTCTGGTGAGTCTTCCGAGACCCTCCAGAGAGACTGGGAGGGCCCCTTGGGGCTCCCCGTTATCCTGTACATTCCTTCTGTTGGAGTGTTTATCTGCTGAAGCACTTTATAGTAACAGAAAACTTGATCCAAACTGGCTAAAGCAAAAAGGGAACTTTATTGGCTCATGTAACTCGAGTCCAACAGTATCTGCCTTCAGGCAAGGCTTGATCTAGGGCTAACAGGCTATGATAGGATCTGGTTTTCTTCTATTTCTGGCTCAGCTTCCTCAATGTTAGGTCATTTCTCAGGAAGGCTTTTTAACTTGGCTCTCTCACTGCTGGCCTTAGTACATGCTGATCCCCTAGCCAGGAAAACTTTCCTGCCACTACCCATACAAGGCAGTTTGGATGGCACCTCCTCCATGAAGCGCTTCCTGACCAGTCCCCAGTATGGGCTCGGCATAGCAGCCCACCAGCTCTGTGCTCCCAGACACCTCTCAGCTCTGATCTCTACATGTTTTATCCATTTACCAGTCTATATCCCTCTAGACAGTGCTTTGCAAACTTTGGCACACACAAGAATCACCCGGGGAGCTTTTAAGACAATTACTGATGCCCAGACCCTACACCCAGAAAATCTGATTTAATTGGTCTGGGATGAGTATTTGAAATGCACAGGCAACTGAGAGACCACTATACTACAAATGCTTTGCTCACTTAATTTTTTTGGTAACAGCTTTATTGAGTAATTCATATACCATAAAGTTGTACAACCATCACAACTTTAGAACATTTTCATCCCCGCCCCCCCCAAAAAAACAACCTCATACCCTTTAGCAGTCATCCTCCATTTTCCCTCCCCTCCAGACCTAAGCTACTTCTTATCTCTATAGATTTGCCTATTCTGGACATATTGTATAAATGGAATTATAAAAGATGTGCCCTTTTGTGATTGGCTTATTTCACTTAGCAAGTTTTCAAACTCATTCATGTTGTAGTATGTAATAGTACCTCATTCCTTTTTTATTGCAAAATAATATTCTATTGTATGGATATACCACATTTGTTTATCTGTTTGTCAGTTGATAGACATTTGGTTTGTTTCCACATTGCATTCTGACTGATATAAACAATGACACTGTAAGCATTTGTATAACAAATCTTTGTGTGGATACGTTCTCATTTCTTTGGGATATATACCTAGGAGTGGACTTGCTGGAGCATATGGTAACTCTATGTTTAACCTTTTGAGAAATTGCCAAACTGTTTTCCAAAATGGCTGCACCATTTTATTCCCACCTGGAGTAGATGAGGGTTCTAATTTTTCCACATCCTTGCCAACAATTTTTAAAAAAATAGCCATCCTAGTGGATATGAAATGGTATCTTGACTTTGACTTGCATTTCCCTGATGGCTAGTGATGTTGGGCATCTTTTCATCTGCTTATTGTCCATCTGTATATCTTCTTTGGAGAAAGACCTATTCAGATTCTTTGCCCAATTTAAAATTGGGTGATTTTTGTCTTATTATTGCTGTAAGAATTCTTTATATGTCCTGGATACTAGACCCTTATCTAATGAATTACAAATGTTTTCTCCCATTCTATGGGGTCTTTTCACTTTGACAGTGTCCTTTGAAGCACAAAAGTGTTTAATTTTGATGGAGCCCAGTTTACCTATTTTTTCTTTTGTTGCTTATGCATTTTCAGGGTCATAGCTAAGAAATCATTGCCTAATCCAAGATCACAAAGGTTTACCTCTATGTTTTCTTCTAAGAGAAGGAAGAAAATAGGTTTAGCACTTACATTTAGACCCGTGATCCATTTTGAAGAAATTTTTGTGTATGGTGTGTGGTTGGGTTACAAACTGATTTTTTGCATGTGAATGTCTTGTTTTCCCAGCACTGTTTCTTGAAGACTATTCTTTCCCCATTATATTGGTACTCTTGCCAAAAACCAACAAAATGTTAACTGTATGGGTTTAGCTCTGGACTCTCAAATCTCTTCTATCAATCTCTATGTCTATCCTTATGCTGGTACCATGCTGTCTTGATTACCATAGCGTTCTATAAGTTTGGAAAGCAGGAAGCGTGAGTCCATCAATTTTGTTCTTTTTCAAGATTGTTTTGGGTATTTTGGGTCCCTTGCATTTCTGTGTGAATTTTAGGATCAGTTTGTTAATTTCAGCAACGAAGCCAGCTGGGATTTGATAGGGATTGTGCTGAATCTGTGTATCAATTTGTGTAGTGTTAACTCTTAACAATATTAAGTCTTCCAGTCCATTAACACAGGATGTCTTTCCATTTGTTTAGGTCTTCTTTAATTTTTCATGTTTTATCATTTTCAGAGCATAAGTTTTACACTTCTGTGTTAAATTTATTCCCAAGTATTTTATTCTTTTTGGTGCTATTATAAATGGAATTGTTTTCATTTCCTTTTCAGATTCTATAGAAATACAATTGATTTTTGTCTGTTGATATTGTATCCTCCTCGCTTATTTCTGTTTCTCTGTGCTTACAATGGGCAGGCACTTTTGAAAGGTCATACTGACTGAAGCATGGCAAATAAACTGAAAGCAGAGGAAGACTGGAGGCCAGGTCACCAGATGGAAGGCAGCTGATGCAGTAATCCAGGTAAGGGGTGAGGATGACTGGCCTGGGCAGTGGCAATGAGTGGGTGGATTGAAACTACAGGACTGGAGGCAGGATGGGGGAAAGGATGACATCAAGGACAAGTCCCAGGTTTTTGGCCTGGGTCACATATATCAGGATTGGGAAGGGAGCATGGTCATTTCATTTTGGAAGTATGGTCTTAAGGTTCATTTAAGACAGCTCAGCAGGCAGCTGAATAAACTATCAGGAGCTCAGGACAGTGCTAGGCTGGAAATAAAAACCTGGGTGTCAGCCTGAGCAGGAGAATGGAGGAGACTGCTCAGAGCGAGGACTGGGACAGAACCCTAAGGAACCCAACCCT
Organism: Cabassous unicinctus; assembly: GCA_029593785.1. Taxonomy (NCBI): domain Eukaryota; kingdom Metazoa; phylum Chordata; class Mammalia; order Cingulata; family Chlamyphoridae; genus Cabassous; species Cabassous unicinctus. The sequence continues at coordinate 17,363 of JAQZBX010034156.1, forward strand.
AATGGGATGGTCACAGGAAGCCAAGACTATGGCTAAGGAGCCAGAGATGGGTGGTAGTGGGTTTAACGTTATGGAGCCAACTTCAAGTGTCTCCAGAGAAGAATGTCCCACTGTGTCACAAGCTGCTAGTGAAGGAAGAAGATAACCCAGCCCCAAAGGGTTGTAGATGACTTTGGCCAGAACTCCAGCAGGCTGAAAACCAAAGGTAGCTGGAAGGTAAAGTAGACCTGAGGATGGGTTGACCTGAGAAGGGAATTGCTGCTGTTTAAGGAGTTCTGCTTTGTATTGTGTGTGCGTGTGCATTTTAGTAGGAAAAACTTGGAACAAGCTCAAATGCTGACAAGAAAGAGCCAGCTAAAATAGAAAAGGTGAAGACACACAGGGGTAGGGGGATCAAATGATAGCAAAATCCCTGAAAAGGTGGAAAGGAAGGAAGTCAGGTGCAGCTCAGCTACAAGGGGGAAGTTGAGGAAATGCATGGTCAACTGTTTCCCATAGCCTTCTCTTCTCTCCACAGTGCATCCCAAATACTGCTCCCCCATCACATGGCTTAAGCCAGACTTATTACTAATTTTTTTTGTGATCCTCCGAATACCAGCGTTTTGAAAACGATTTTCAACTTTCAGTGATGTGCAGACTGGAGCCATGGCTCTGACTGACAGGGAGAGATGCTCTGACATATCTAGGTGCATCAACTAGAACGGCTGATGAGGTATCCCAAGCTCAGTTCCCAATTCCTCATTTTATTAAAGTTAGCATCCCCTTGCAAGCTGTCTGGGAAGGAGCAGTATAAGGCACAGCTCTTAAGCTTCTCTTCATGGGGTGGTGGTGACGGTGGTGGTGGAGGGACCAGTGTTGTTGGGCTCAGAAACGCCCCATTGTGTGTGTAGCTTTACAGTAAGAAACGGGAGTTGACCACCAGCCCTCCCACAGCAGAGCCCAGACAGCCACTGTGGGAGGGAAATCAGCACTTTTTTTCTTACACCACTTACCCAGCCCAATTGTCACTTAGCCTGAGGCAATGCACAGTTATCAATCTGCAGATATGACAGATTCCTGGTTGAAGGGCAGGGTACCCAAAGGCAGCAGTTCACAGATGCTAGGTCTTAACCTAGGTCTTGGGTCCTGGGAGATGGTCAGCTATTCTCTCCCCAAGGAAGCAGCAAGGCATATTTGGTTGACACACATTCCTGACTTTTCTCTTAGCTTGCACTGTCTGTTAGAACAGAGAAACCAGAAGGCCCCCAGCCTCTCACTACCCATGACCTTGTCAGTTATTTCTCCACATGGCTCCCAGACTTCAAAAGATTTTGCCTATTAGACTGTGTTTGCTGACAATTATGATTTTCCATTTTTCACCAATGACAGCTGCCAATCAGTGGACTAGCCCCACCCCAGATGATCAATGATGTGAGAGAACTCCTGTAAAATGTAAATAAAGTGCTATAGCAGACCAGTGCAGTCTGAGGGAAGCAAAGGGGAAGCTCTATGGTACCTGTGTAATCAATACCCTTGTGAAGGAAAGCTTGGCAAGAGAAGGCAGAGGGAACATTCTAAACTACCTAGCCCCCTCAGAAGTGGTTTTGCTGAATGAAGCCCAGTCCGAAGGGGCAGGGCAGCATGCATCGAAGGAGTCTCATTTGCTGAGCTAGTATACTAACTGTGCTCAGTAGCTCTTCATATGACCCTACTGAACAAACAAGGACACTGAAGCTGAGTGAGTGAAGCTGTGGTTACACCCACAGGCACAGGCCTTTCTAACTCAAAGTCCATGTTCTCAAATGCCAGGCTCCACTGCTTCTAAAGCCCAGGTTTAGACAGCTTAGACAACTGAATTTCTAATTAGGAAAGCTCTACACTGGCTGTGGGGGAGGAGGGGGAAGACAATGAGACCTGGAAAGAGCAAGGGGCCCCATTAAAATGATGGCCAAGGATAGCAGCACATCTTCTGGCCCCAGCCAAGCACGCTGCCTATATTCTCTCACCCAGCCACCACTGCAACTCCAACAGGCAGGTGTGGGGCCAGGACACACCCTTGCTGCTGACTGTGGGTCCAGCAGGAACTTTGTGCAAGGTGGTCACTCACAAATGGCAACTGAATGACGTAAGTCTGAAAAGGGTGGAGGTGGGTTAGATCAGTGGTTCCTAAAGTGTGGTCCCTGAAGCAGCCACATCAGCACCACCAGGGAGTTTGTTAGCAATGCAAATTCTCGGGCCCCACATAAGACCTACTATATCAGAAACTATGGATCTTGAGGAGATTCTGATGCTATGCTCACTAAAGCTTAAGAACCACTGGGTTAGATGATCCCCAAGGTCCCTTTCAAGTCTTTTCTCAGCTGTCCCCTTCCTAAATTGCCTCTCAGTTTCTCTCATCCTTGAGTCTCACCTGATGCTTAGGCTCCCTCTTCTCAGAATGCCCCATCCTGATTTCTCAGGCTTGATTCCAAAGACACTGAGGGTAATTCAAGGTCTCTGGTGAGTTAGGATATGAAAGCTGTGGGTGAGGCATCACCATGAACTGGAAAACCTGGGCCAAGTGATGTGGATTCTCAGGTCCTTTTTCATTCTGAACTTCTACGATGTGGTAAATTAAGGATCATTCTAACACTATTATAAACATAGCAGTAGCAACCAATAGAGCTACTTTTTTAGTCCCTGGCACAGGGCCAAGTCCTTGACTTAATCCTGTTACTCCAACCATTGGTCACAGTGAGAACACCTGAGTTCTCATCTCACTTCTGACACTTATTGGCTGGGTGAGCTGGCGGGTATCACAACCCTCTCTAGTTTTGAAGCTTTAAAGTCAGGGCTTTAAACGGATGAATTGCAGAAACATTATAACTATGTGAAAGAAATAAGACACAAAAGAGTACATACTGTACAATTTCATTTATATGAAGTTCTACAACAGGCAAAATAAAGCTATGGCGAAGAAATCAGATCTTCAGTTCCAAAAGGGAATAGTTTTGACTGGAAAGGACTACAAAGGAACTTTATGAAGAGATGTAAATGTTCTATCCTGATTGTGGTAGTAGCTATAGAACTGTATATATGTTTCTCAAACTTAATCAAACTGTACATTTCAAAAAAAAGAGAGTTTGAGATATCACAGGGCCCTGCCTTGATCAAGACAGTGGAGAAAGAAGCTTCAGGGCTCTGTCCCCTACAGAAGCTCTGAACAACCAGCAAAAACCAGCAGAAACATCTTTCTCAAAACAGTTAAAGGAGTGCAGTAACAGGGTGAGCACTGGATTAAAAAAATCCCACTTAGAAGTGGTAGGATCTCCTGGTGCCCTGGCTGGCCACTCTTCCACCCCTCACTGGCTCAGCAGAGCTGGGAGTGCTGTGTGGATTCCTGGTCCCTGTTCCAGAGGGAGCAGAGCACACATACTGGGAGCATGTATGTCTGGCCCAATCTGTCTGCTGGTGGCCTGAGGGACTCTCTGTCCCAGAACTTGCCCTGTGTGTAGAAGGCAGCTCATAGAACTCTCAAACAGAAGGGTATGGTTAAGCACTTAAGTGGCTGCCTGGGGCAAGGGATTGTTGGCTGTAGTACAGTGCCCAGGACCAGGAGGAAACTGTTTCCTAGAGAAGAGGGGACAATTGTATCCACGTAAACAGGGAAATTCCTAAGGTTCATGCATGCCCAGTCAACAAATGTGTAAAAAGGATCAGGGAGGCCCCTACGTTTTGGCCCGAAGCTATTTTCTAAACTCACTGGATAAGTTCTGAAGGAAAACACTTGCACAGGTCAATATGCAAAGACTTGGAAGGGTGGGTTTTTTTGTTTGTTTGTTTTTTATTAGCTTCTGGTATTCAAGGAAAGCTCTGTCATAATACTAGCTGGATACAAGCTTAAGGAACAGACACCTCAATCTAAACCCCAGTGATAACATATTAAAATATCAAAATGTATAGGCTTCAATGAAAAATTATAAAACATACAAAGAAATAGAAGGCAATGGCCCAGGCAAAAGAGAAGCGTAAAGAATGAGAAACTGCCAATGAGGAAGATCAGACCTGGGACCTACTAGACAAAGACTTTTAAAAAATGGTTCTAATTATGCTCAAAGAGCTAAAGAGAAACAAAGAACTAAAGGAAATCAGGAAAACAATAGATGAACACAAAGAGATTATCCATAGAGAGAAGAAAATTATGAAAAGGAATCAGAGTTGAAGACCAGAGAAATGTAAAATTCCCTAGAGGGATTCAATAGCAGATTGTAACTGGCAGAAGAATCAGTGAACTTGAAGATAAAACAATTGAAATAATCCAGTCTGAGGAGTAAAAAGATGAGAGAATGAAGAAAGGTGAACAGACCCTCAGGAACCTGTGGGACACCACTAAGCATACCAATGTACGTACTGTGGGAGTCCCAGAAGAAAAAGAAAGAAAGGAGCAGAGATAGTATTCAAAGAAATAATGGCTGAAAACTTCCCAAATTTAATGCAGGGCATGAATATACACATTTGAGCTGTTCAATGAACTCCAAACAGGATAAAGCGATATAGACCCATATCGTAACGTATTATAATCACACTGTTGAATGCCAAAGATAAAAAGAATTCTCAAAGCTGCAAGAGAGAAGCAACATTGTCACACAAAAAGAAGTCTCAATAAGATTAACTGCTAATTTCTCATCAGAAACCATGGTGGCAAGAGGGCAGTGGAAGACATATTTAAAGTGCTGAAAGCAAAACATTGCCAACCAAGAATTCTACATCTAGCAAAACTGTTTGTCAAAAATGAGGGCGACTGTGGTCTATTCACACGATGGAATATTATGCAGCTGTAAGAAGAAATGAAGTTGTAAAGCATATGGCAACATGGATGAACCTGGAGGACATTATGTTGAGTGAAGCAAGCCAGACACAAAAGGACAAATACTGTAAGAATGCGTTACTATGAACCAAATATATTGTGTAACATATATATTTGATTAAAAAAAAAATTTATATGTATCCATTACATTTAATTGAGAAATGTATATATTTATTCATCTGTTTACTTTTTAGTTTTTAATTGTTTATATTTTCAATCATTAAATGTACAAAATAAAGTTAAAAAAAAATGAGGGAGAGATTAAGACTTTCCCAGATATACAGAAGCTGAGGGACTTTGTCACCGCTACACAGGCCCTACAAGAGATGGAAAAGGGAGTTCTACAGGTTGAAAGGAAAGGACACTAGACAACTGACTGAAGTCACAGGAAGAAATAAAGATCTCCAGTAAAGATAATGACATGGGTAAATATAAATATCAGTACTATTGTATTTTTTACTTTTTACTACTTTTTACTTCCTACAGGATCTAAAAGGCAAACACCAAAAAGATAATGAGAAATCAATGATTTTGGACTCTTAGTGTATAAATATGTAATGTGTGACAAGATCTACATATAGGTGGGGGACAGAGAGATAGAGGAACATAGTTTATGCATGCTATTAAATTTAAGTTATCAAAGCAAACAAGATTGTTATAGATTTAGGATGTTAAAATTAAGGCCCATGGTAACCACAAAGAAAATATCAAAGAATATGGAAACTCATAAAGACAGAAAGTAGAGTACAGATGACCAGGCATGGGGAGCTGGGGCAATGGGGAGTCAAAGCAAAATGAGTATAGGGTTTCTGTCTGGGGTGAAGGGAAAGTTCTAGTAATAGATAGTGGCAAAGGTGATTAATCCCACTGAATGGCATGCTTGGTGGGTTTAGGATGGGAACATTTGTGGTACATATGTTTCCAAAATTTTACAAAAAGAGAGAAACTAAAGAGATAGAGGCAATTAAATGCACTACAAGATGTTAGAAGGGATCTAAGAATGGTGGAGAAAAGGCTCAAAAGGACATTATTAGGACAGAAGAAAAAAGATTATAGAATGCAAGCTTTATATCAATGTTAAACTTCTTGATAACTGCATTTAAGGTGATTACTTAAGTGAATATCCTTGGTCATAAGAAATGTACACAGGAGTATTATGTGTTCAAGAAGTATTATGTGTACAACTTGCCCTCAAATGTTCAGGAAATAGACGATAGAAAGAAAGGTGGGGAGGAAGGAAGGAAAGAATGGCAAATGTGGCAAAATGTTAAAATCGTTGGATCAATGTATCTTGGGGTTGAGGATATGTTAGAGTTTGCTGTAAAGGGTTTGGATTATTACTGCAACTGTCCTGTAGGTCTGAAATTATTTCAAAATAAAAATTTTAAAAAATAAAATTTAATTTTTAAAACAAGTGAGTTTTACTGTACATTATACCTCAACTTAAAATATTCCTAGTAAAACAAGGGCTTTGGGATTGGATGATTTCTAAAAATGCTCTGAGTCTAAAATCCTATATTTTTATTATTCCAGTGTAGGATAACTCACACCAAAGAGGTTAATAGCCAATTTTATAACCAAGGTCAGGAGGAGGTGCAGTCAAGCCTGTCATTGTCTGAGGCTTTGTCCCAAGTTTCCACTGTCATCTCCTCCAGGTCCTGATTCAGAAAAGAGTATCCTCACCTCTGTCTCCCTGCCATGTGGGCAGGACATCAGTAAACTACAATTTATTTTTAGTCTGTTCCAAAACATAGCCTCTGGAGTTGAAATCAAGTTTGAGTTTCAACAGCAGCTGCCACAGATCTGCTACGATACCTGGAACTTCTCTAGTAGGTGTCACTATTGTCAGTGGTAGCAGGTGGGAGGCAGTTAACTAATTTAATGAACAAAAATCACAAAGAAAAAAATGAGAGGGAGGTAGGAGAGAAAGCACCAAGGAGTCAATGACTCCCTAGGATTACAAACATACATTTCTGTCATAGAATCTTTATTTTACACATTTGCATCACAGCAAGAGAATCCATCCCATACATCATTCTGATCTGAAACCCCGACCCATTACGTTTACATAAATACTCTTCAATGATTGTTAGTGTTAAAAAAATACTGACAATCCTTCTGCATCCCAATCTAACCTGGAAAGCAAAATATTTACAGACTTGCAAGCCCTACCCCAAATAAAACTTATTTCTGGATTAAATATATCTGATTTCTTTTGAGGTCACACATCTAGGCAAATTCAGTTCACAATCTGCCAAAGTTGCTTAAGGAGTCAAGAAACTCCCTTGTGTGTCCAGGATTTTTGGATCCTTCTGTAATAGTAAAATGCTAAGAAGGCCAACCCATCTGGCCCTCCTGTGTGATTTGGCTGCCCACTAGAAAACTTCAAACCTGGCCTCAAAATAAACTCACTCTTCTGAGGGTGAATTAGTTTTTCTGTTTCATTTTGACCTTTGCCCACTTAATCTAGAATCTTCATTCCCAAATGGCCTGCCTGCAAACTTGCTGCCATCAGAATTCTAATAGGTTCCTAATTCAATTCGAACAAATCTTACTTGTCCTACTCCTTCATTGTGTTTTCTTTCCTCAGTATGTCAGGGGATATGCCCACCCCATGCCCTAGAATGAGCCATCTAAAAACATTACCTATTTTTCAAGTATAAACCATGCACAGAGGACACAGATGTATCACCTACTGGGGACAAGAGGTCCCCAGAGAATTTGGAGAATGTTCAGCTTGCCTGCTGATCAATAACTACATTCAAGGTGGTGACAAGTATTAGCATCAACTCAGGTGGATGACTTTTAAAGAACTCCCTGCCAAAAGCACCATAGGAAAAAGAGCAGTAAAGAGACCTTTCTAGAACATTTGTTACATTTCAGATGAGTATCTTTCTGGTATACCAA